>JAQQSU010006628.1:0-13458 GCA_028627135.1 Pseudochirops cupreus | reverse complement strand
TCTCCTTCTCTCCCTCTCTCTCCTTCTCTCCCTCTCTCTCTATCTGTCCCTCTCTCTCCCTCTCTCCCTCTCCCTCTCCCTCTTCCCTTTCTTTCTCCTTCTCTATCTCTTCTCCCCCTCTCCTCCTGTAACATCTTTTGGGAAGATTAATTCTATTAAGTAGGAGGATGAAACTGGCTATCTTCAATTCTTGTGAGTTTAGAAGTAGTCAGATTGGTAAGTTTGCCTTTCTGTAATAATTGATCTCTATTGACTTTAGAATCGTAGAATGTTATAGTTGAAAAAAGATCTTAGGGATTATCTTGTTCATTATCCTAATTTTATAGATGGGGAATCTGAGACTGGAGGTGGTCGTTATTTGCCTAGTAACCCAACTAAGAAGCTGGGACAGAAATCCAGGACTCATTGTTTTTACCATTTCACTAAGAGCCATACTTTAAATGAAATGGTTTTTATTAATTAGGTAATAATACCATAGATTTAGAACTGGAAGGAACCTTATGGATCATCAGATATAATCCCATTATTTTACAGATGAGAAAACTGAGACTCATAGAAGGGAAGCTATTTGCTAATGGATACACTGGTATTAACGGGTAGGCCAGGATTTAAGACGAGGTCCTGGGATTCCATATCCAGCACACTTTAATTTATGAATCGTTTAAAGAAAATTATTTTGGTTGGATTTCTTGTTTAATCGAAAAAGATATAATAATGGTGGCTTTCTGAGGAAAAGCACCTGGTAGGATTTGGAGATTTTGGCAGACCACTGCTCTGGAAAGGGTCATGATTGCCACCAAGAAGTATCTTAGTTGCAGCATAATATCCCAGAACCCAACCCATGTTTCCTAGCTTATAGGTTTCATTATAAGATATTTTGATATGGAATCTAAAAGTTACACAGAGCAGAAACCTCAGGAAACACAAGAAAGATGTGTCATGTTGGTTTGTCTCAAGGTAATTATTTTGGAAGTATGGCATTGCTCACTGGTAACGGAAGATTTTGATCCTATAAAGAAGACCAAAAAAACCCAAAACATTTTTCATGAGATAATCAATCCATAACATCCCTTCAAGGAAAAGATTTTATAATTATGTGATTTATAATAAAATTTTCATCATAAGTTAATAAAGTATGAAATAAAGAATCAAATAAAATATTCCTCAGTCCTATGCTACAGTTCCTTGTTGGAGGCAAAGGAAAAGGGGTCATAGGGTACTAAGAATCATAGTTTATAAAGTCACCATAAACATCACTTTAGCTGTTGATACTCTAAATGGGAATAGCATGGTACAGTGGAATGTGGCATAGTATCATGGAAAGAGCATTGAGTATGGAGTCAAAGGATCTGAGTTCAAATCCTCTCTGATTCTTTCTACCGATTTGAATTTGTTTAAGTTAACCTTCCTGGGCCTTAGTTTTTTCCCTTCATATGCAAAATGAGGTAGTTGGTCTAGATGGCTTCTAGGGTTTCTTATAGTTCTTGCTTTATTATCACATGGGTAATCCCTTGACCAGTAAGTAGATATAATACTGGATGAATTGAATCACACCAGTCTTGATATTTTCAATCGTCAATGAAATGAGACAAATGGAAATTATAGCTGAATGGAAAGATGACTGCCATATGCCTCCTCACAAATAAGACATGGTAAAACTGGTTTGATTGTGTATCCAATGGTAACGAGAAACCTCATTCTCTGGTTTGTGTATGGATCATTTTTTATGGAACTGCTCATGATAATCATTTGCTTAAAAGTCACCTTGAAAGTGATTGTATGCTATGAGACAGCATCTGTTGCAAAGGATGAGGAAAGAAAAAAATTTCTATGAAAAAACTGATGGAAAAAACTCTCTAAATTAAATTAACATATACACAATAACCTTAATACAAAAGGGAATTTTAGGGCACAGAGAACAAATGTGTTAGAAAATATGGTTTAGGAGTGAGAAACTAGTGAGGCTAAGGACTATGTAGAAGCCTCACACCTATGTATTATGAACAGTTTCTTTAGGAAGAGAATGAGGAAGACTTGTATCAAGTAATATCATAAAAAATGAAATTGATTATATTTTTAGATTCATGGAAGTCAGTCACTGGTGGGCAAGCCATTTCCAAATTAACTATCCATTTACAAACAGACTACCAAGAAAGAATAAAAATGAGAAGATATTGAGACAATTCCAACCTCATCTATTGAAACAAGCCATTAATGCTATAAAAAAAAGAAAATAAAGAGTAACAACCCACATAATCACTATTTCCTAACAAAGCTTAACTGATACAAATCAATTGCTACAACAAGGAGACCAAAACTGTTTAGAAATTGCTTTTGACAGCAAACATTTGATCTTCTTGTCAAACAGATAACTAATAACAGTCAAATGAAATCCTGGTTTAGAATGTAAACTAGTTTGTAAAATTTTGCAGACAGGGTGGTAGAATTTATGAACACAGTCATCTCAGAATTTATCAAAAAGCTGTGAAGGGAAAAAGAAATTTAAAGAAAGCTTAGCGAGAGACCCAACTAAGCCAAGGTCCCTGCTACACAGCAGGCACTTAACAAAGGTTTATTGACTAACCAACTCCCTAAAGATGGAACCAGAAGAAAGGCAAGTGATAAACAAGAAGTAAAAAAGATCTTTCACGATTTCTCTAACAAACTATTTTTCCATCCATGAAATTGAAACTCTCACAAGTGGACTCCAACAATGAAGTAGGAGTCATACCACAGAAAACAAAAATGGAAAAGACAGCTAGATTAGACCAAAAATGTACAGAGGAGATTCCTGCTAGAGGCAACATAATTCAAGGGGACTTGGATATATTTTCAAGATTTTTGAAACTCTTATTACCAGAAAAAGGTAGCTAAGGAAATATCAACAACTATTAACCCACAACTCTTATTCCCCGTCTTTGTAAAACCTTTATGATAATAAAATACATAAGAATTGAAGATATTCTTGAAGGTTTGAGAAGGGAATAGGCAACTATTCACATAAAATATTTTATAGCAGACACATATCTTTAGTTACAGTTTCACTGAAGGTTATAAGGGCATGGGTGGGGAACCTGTGGTCTCAAGGCCACATGTGACTGTCTAGGTCCTTGAGTGTGATCTTTTGCCTGAGTCCAAGTTTTACAGAATGAATCCTTTTATTAAGGACAATTTCTTAACATCAATGAATAATTAATATCAATAAGTCAATGAATATAAATTAATTTTTATAAAGGGACAATTTTTCAATGAAACAATGAACAATTTCTTAATATCAATAAGCCAATGAAGATTGATTTGTTTTTATAAAGGGATATTTACTGAGAAGGATAACAAGACCCAAAGTAAAAGTTTAAACTTGGAAATGCATTCTCCCCTCTGTATGTCCATTTGGAATCTGGGTAGAGGTCATTCAAACTTAGAGTGGTTGCTAACAAACTGGCCCTCTCTTCAAACCAAAAGGGATCAACTCCCTGACCCTAGGAATCTTTTCTTCTTTTCTTAAAGTCCCCACCAAGTTCACTTCTGGGTATGGCACAGATGATAGACAGTTTCTACGTTGTTCAGCTGCTCTTATTCCTTGATGGGTTGGGTCAAATAGGTTACTCCTCAGGGTATCTCCTCTTAGGATTTGGTTGCTGTAGCTACTGGATTCTGCTCCTGTCTCCAATTGCTTGATCTCTAATGGGTCTTCTGGCCTTTTGGAGCTCACAAGGTCATAACTTTGTTCTCTCTCCAGATACTCATTCACATAAGGTCAGGAAAGAATAAAAGAAAAGAGAAACAAAAACCCCTCATTTATAGACAACATGATGTCCAGGTGAGATGCCACCAGAGAGAAAGCAAATCTTCTCAAACCTTCTTTATGCAGAATGACTTCTTACTCAATGGTCAAATAAAAGACTGTTCATTACCACAGTGATCTGCCAAGAAACAGTCAGAAGACACCTATTCATTCTCCAAAATGGGAGGAAGGGCCATGCCATTAGGCATGTCCAAAAGCATGACTTACCAAGTTCAACACGGGTGAGAACAAGACAGGCTGTATCAAACATTCCTTTAAAGGACTGGGTCTTCACCCAAAATACATTTGATTCAAAAGAGCAAGATATTGGCTTACAGGATCTCTTTCAAAAGAATTCTTCCAGGCATATGTCAAAATAATTCAAGATTCCTTGAAAGATATATCAACAGAGATAACTATGGTTGTTAATATCAAATCAAGCATGAAGCAATACATATTCATTCACTCAAGGTGGTTGCCACTCTCACAGAAGATAGCCATGGCAGAATCTAAAGGGAAGAAGCTTTCCATACATTTCTGTTTAATAGGGAACAGGGAGCAAGCATTTGCTAAGTATCAACTATATGCCAGGCACTGTGCCAAGTGCTTTACAAATAATAGGTGCCATCAGTCTCCAGAATGTTTGTCTCCTGTGTGAGAGCAGTAATCATTCAAAAGAGTTCATTTGAACTCTCCATATAGGAAAAACAAAGTGGATCAACAATGCCTGTTGTTCATAACATGACAGGTGATTGCAGGCATGGACAACCCATGGACTTAGTCCATCAGTACATATTCCTTGGACAGATGTAGTGATTGGACGATGACCGGGGCTCAGAATTCATCCAGAGGTATGGTGTGGGCCTTAGGAAAACTGGGTAATGCTTTTTAATAACCCCAAGCTTCTCTATGAAAAAGAGGCTCATCTTTTAAAATCCATATTCTTCCAGGGATTCTAGATGGAATTTAGTTGTATTACAGTCTTCAAAGAATTAAATTTAAGATTATTTGATGGATAGTAGAGAGACATGTGGTGTGAGTAATATTAACAGTGAGGAGTTGCATAGGAGAGGTATTGTAAAGGATGATGTAAGAGAGTTGTGTGATCAGAAAAGGTAGATTAGACATGTAATGAGGTCAAGGAATGATAGGCAGTATGGCGAAACCTATGTATTTCATTGGTATTCATGCAATATAAAGAGATTTAGAGGGAGGTCCTCTAAACATTGGGGGTTCACCAGGTAAAGTATTTATAAGAGGACTTTGGCAAGAGTTGCACAGGATGAGAAGGCATGGATGGGTTGCAAGCTGCACTAATGAAGGGAATACTCCTATTGATAAGATCACAGGATCCTTCAAAATATTGTGGAAGGGAAAACAAAATATCAATATGTTAGATTTTAAAGTTCTGTCTTAAAGACCTCAGAATAATTTAAATTCACATATCAAAATATCCTTAAGAGAAAAAAACTGAGTCTCTCATTAATTGATTCATGATCCCATTGCTCTTAATATTACCAAATTACCTATATTTATATATTTATATATTATATATATGTATATATATTTACATATTATGTTTTATGTACATTTCATTTAAGGTTTTGAAAATGTTTTCCTTACAACAATCCAATGAAGTATATAGTTTATACAGTTAGGTGATTCAGTGGATGGAAGGCTGAGCCTGGAATCAGGAAGCCCTGAGTTCAAATCCAGTCTCAGACATTGGTTGTATGACTCTGGGTAAGTCACTTAACAACTCTGCCAGAGTTTGTTTAGTTGACAAATGGAGATAATGATAATACCTTCCTCCTAGGATTGTTGTGAGGTTTAAATGAGATAATAATTGAAAACCATTAAATGATACACAAATGCTAACTATTGTTATTATAAATAAATCCATTTTATCAGTCAAGGACTTCAGGTTCAGAGCAGTCAATTACCCTGACCATAGTTAGAAAATTAGTAAGTGGCCAGGCTGAGACTTGAACCCAAAGTAGGCTGACTTAAGTCTAGTACTTTTTCCATATGTTGTGCTGCTTTATGTTATACTTATTTTTTTTCTGGGAAGACATATTGGCAATACACACACACACACACACACAATGGATATGTGAACCAAATTAGGGTAGCATTGGGGCATTTATCCAGATAATTTGGGTACAGAACACTTCAGCTTGAACTATTCAGATAATTGAGGCAAAATTGTTGCCCTACAACACTTAATTATTCATATAATTACCCCAACTTTTTATTTCAAACTGCTTGTGTAAGCATTCTCAGAGAATTAAGCTACAATGATATGAGCAATCAGTTATTAACAGAAAAATTCATTTTGGAAGTAGTAACAGCCCTTTACTTGAATAATTTATAATAGCTAGTCTGAAGAGTCCTCTGCTGGAGTTCTGTGATTCAATTTATAGAAGTGGCCCTGGGTTTTCAAAGACCCTGCCAGTGGATTGTAAACTCTAGTAGATCATGTCAAACTGGAAAGGTCCAGTCACCAGCTTCTACGTCTGTTGTAAGAGGACAAGCCTAGCTAAAGCTGGAGAAGCTCAACACCAGGTTGGCCTGATTTTCTTGGCTGTTGTGATGCTTAGTATGCATGGTAGTATGGCCAACCTTAGAGCCAGAAAGACCTAGGAAGCCTCTGCCATATACTGCTTACAAGACTGAATGAGTCAGCCTTTGTGTGTACTAAGGCAACTCTCTAAGTTCTTAAATTGTAAGGAGAGTACTGGCCTGCATTAATAGAGGGAGTTTCCTGATCCAGGAAGTCCCTCTACTGAACAAAATCACAGGTCCCCTTCTTATCTCTATTCCTAATAATGCTCAAAGATTAAGTCACAATGGATAGCAATTTGCCTTGTTGGAGTGAGTATGTACACCAAAATCAATCAATCAGTCAATCATGAAATTCTTGAAATATTGAACTAAGGAACTGGGGGAGAGGGAAGGTCAAGTTCATTGGTCCAGGGCAAAGCAACACATCAGATTTAATTGTGAGATATCTTGTACTCCTAGAGTAAACAAAGCCAAGCTAACTGATTCCTGTACTTGAGTGAATGTTCATGAACTATTAAATCTTGGAAAAGGGACCATGGCATATTTTGACATCAAGTATGACTTGTAACAAAAACTGGAAAGCAATTTCTATCCTGAGTCACCAGGGCATGACCCAGTGACCCACTGGCCATCCAACATGGCCCAGAATGGTCTTCTGTGAATAGACATAGGCAAGAAAGATATGCTAATGATATGATAAGCTAATGATATGCCTTTCACATCATTGCTAGACATGTGGTGGCCCCTTACCTTCTATGTGTCACAGTGCACATTTAAAAAGGCTCGAGGGGTGATTTTTGGTGTAGTTTCATTTTTGGCATATAGTTATCAAAAAACAGACAGGGCAAGAGTTGCAAGTATATATGTCCTTCTCATAAATTTAAAACATATTTTACTTTTTACCATTAAGAGTTTATATAGGGGAGGCTAGGTGGCTCAGTGAATAGAGCACCAGCCCTTTAGTCAGGAGGACCTGAGTTCAAATGTGGCCTCAGACACTTAACACTTACTAGCCATGTGACCTTGGGCAAGTCACTTAACCCCAATTGCCCTCCAAAAGGCAAAAAAATAAAAATAAAGTAAAAATAAAAGAGTAGCCCAACTGTATGATTCAATTTAATAAAACATTATAAGATTGTCGTTGAAGCTAGAAGGGCTCACAGTTCAATCTAGCTGTTTTACAGATCAGGAATCTGAAAGTTACATAGGAAGTAATTAACAGAAAAAGGGCAAAGACCCAGGTCTTCTGACTCCAAATCCATCCCTCTTTTCACTCAACAATTCAGAGAGCAATCCCTATCCTTATGGTATAAAACAGAGGTGTCAAACTCTTGACCTACTTCATCAGTGTGGCTGGAACCAGATTAAAATGTAATTGGGAAATATTCAATAAAGACACAAAATGGCAATAGAAGATAGAGAATGTTAATATGTTGTTTTCCAAGTCAATATGTGTGGCCAGCAGGGATCCTTACCTAAGATTTAGCGGCACCCCTTCCCCTTTCTACTTGAGTTTGATCCCACTGGTTTTTAAGATACTAAATTTTGAAACCGATCCAGTATCTTCCACACAACAAGTACAAACCGAATATTAACGTAAAACTTTAAACTAAATTAGAATTGCTATTTAAAAGAAAGCATTAAAAGTAAATTTATTCTGAATTCAAAACTTCCAGAATTTTACTTAAAGTGAATATAAATATAATCATTCTATTTAACAAATGGTAGCGAAAACCTGATTTTACATAGCGACCAAATGCTTTTTTGTACAAGAAAGATTCTTACTTAATTTGCATTCAAGTTTAAAATAAGTCCAAGTGCTAACCTTTTTCCAGAAGCCGTCCTAAGTCTAAAGACTAAAAACCTGAGTCACCTTTCTCTTTGATAGTACTGATTTGTTTTGTTGTAATTTTTCTAGACAAGAGATGCTCCATGAATAGTACTCGATAATGATGATCAAGAGTAGATTTGTCTTCTTCCTTCTCTCTATTCCCAGACCAGCCATGGTTTTTATGGAAAACTGAATTGAAAAGGAGGAGGAGGATCGATCGAGAAAAATGAGAGTTGGATTTGAGAATCTGACGTTTGTAATTCCTATCCCAGATCTAATTATGGCGGGTCTCTCCTATTTATTACCATATTTATGTCATCTCCAAAATGTGGATAATCTACTTCAATGGGTCATTTGAGGAGATGAAAACTAATAGTTTCTTTAAAAATGATCTATAGTATCTAACTGGTCAGTTGGTAATGGTTGTGAAGAGGGGCTGACGTAAGCTACATCACTTGTCACTTTCATTTGCATGACACATGCTTCATCCATACAGATAGAGCAGAATCAATAATGGATGTCAAACATTCTTAGGCAAAGCAGTGTTTCATTCAAAGGTACTTCCTAAATACATTCTTGCTTTCTCTATCTTAGGTTATACCTGTATAATGCAAAGAAAAAGTACTGCAATTTTTCCAGTAATGAGATCAATGAAGATAGCTGGCTCATATAACTAGTACTCATTAACTGAATTGTCTGCCTTGACCAGTCACCTAGCCTCCCCTATATAATCCCCTATCTCTTGATTAAATTCACTGGCAGTAGTCAATAATTTTCTTTTATAGGAAAAATATTAATAACTTCTATTTATTATTTATTAATTTATCAAAATTTTAAATACAATTTATTAAATACAATATATTATACATTATTACATATAAATATATTATTAAATATAATTTATTAAAAATTATAGAGCATTTCTAATCTGAGCACCATAATAATCCTGTGAGATAGTTACTACAGGTATTATGACTTCCTTTTTACAAATGTGGAAACTGACATACAGGGTGATTTTTTTTTTTTAAGTATCTTGCCAGTGGATATGTATCCAAGCTAATGTCCAAGTTGGAATTCAAATCTATGTCTTCCTGAATCCAAGTTCAGCACTCCAGCTGCTCTGTAAGTTTTATACAGTTTCAGAGGTCTGACCTTAGATCTTTTTGAAGTAACATATTTCCTTTGGATATTTGGAAACCTCCTTTTATTATTTGGAAAATCCATCTGAAGCTAGATTTTTCACCAAACCAGTTTGGAAGACATTCAGTGTTTGAAATGAAAGTTTGATATAATGACTAAATAATACAGACTATTTTAAAAATCAATCTAAAATATGGTTAAGTATATCCTCGTGGGCCTCTA
Organism: Pseudochirops cupreus; assembly: GCA_028627135.1. Classification (NCBI taxonomy): domain Eukaryota; kingdom Metazoa; phylum Chordata; class Mammalia; order Diprotodontia; family Pseudocheiridae; genus Pseudochirops; species Pseudochirops cupreus. The sequence continues at coordinate 3,916 of JAQQSU010006628.1, read as the reverse complement.
GTTCCTTATCTGTAGAATAGTTTGTTGTTGTTCAGCTGTTCCATGGTGCCCAACTCTTCAAGACCCTGTGGACCATAGCACAGTCAATACCATCTGTGGGGTTTTCTTGGCAAAGACACTGGAGTGGTTTGCCATTTCCTTCACCAGTGGATTAAGACAAACAGAGGTTGAATGACTTGCCCATGGTCATCCTACTAAGTGTCTGAGGCTGGATTTGAACTCAGGTCTTCCTGACTTCAGGGCCTTTGCTCTACCCTAGTAAGACTGGATTAAAAGATCTCTAAGATCTCTTTCAGCTGGGAAATTTTATATGATCAATATTGGGGCAGTTAGGTAATGTAACGTGTGAGATGCTGAACTTGCGGAAAGGAAGGTCTGAATTAAAATCCTCTCTCAGAAATTAGCTAGCTGGGTGGCCCTGGGCAAGTCATTCACCTCTTTCGGGTTCAGATTCTTCATCTATAAGATGTGCATGATAATAGCACCTACCTCATAGGGTTGTTATAAAGATCAAATGAGAGAACACGTCAAGCCATCACAAAGCGCTGTCTTAATTCTACCTATTAGTATGTTTACTTATTTTATAGTTAGTGTCAGTAACTAAGACGAACACACATTTTATAAAAGTACAGTAAAAATATATGCTTCTAGTGCCACTTCGATGGATATTAATCAAGGGGTAAAGGGCCTTGCTGCTGCTTTAATTCAATTCAAAGTATCCAAAATTATAGGAGACAGATGTATATGCCTATTCTGCTATTCATTGTCTAGAAACAAAAGTAAAATACTCCTTTGCCTTTATGGAATTCTTTGTTTCCTTCTCCTTCTCTTTTTCCTCCTCTTCCTGCTAAAGACAAAAGTCTTTGGATTAGAAAGCACAGAAGAGAAATCACCAATAAAGTTGCCCAGAGTAAGAAAAAGAAACATAAGGGCACATGGATGCCCTTCATGAGTTAAAGTGAGCAGGACAAGATGAGTGAGGTCTCAGTACTGTATGAACTTTAAAATTTTTTTTTAGAATTATGGATTAGACAATCATGAACAAACATCAGTAATTCCAAATATAAAGGATAGAAAAAGAAGATTGCCAAGAAACCATGGATCTATTCATATGACTTTTTTTTAGTATATGTTAATTTTAATGTGGAAGTGTCAATACTGCCCTATATTCCCTTCTGAATTCCCTTCAGCTTTTGTTCATATATTTTTAAAAAAGTCTCATTAACTCAAGGGATTGTGGAACTGAATCTTGTAAACTAAGAGTAAATGAACAAGTCAATGAAAAAAAATAAAATAAATATTTATTAAAAGATTGTGGTGCAAAAAAAAAGGTTTCATTGATATTTATTTCTCCTCTCTCCAAGACCCTTTCTTAGAACCAAAAATGTAGTAAATATAACAAATTTGTGTTTTATTGGTCAATTCTGAAAGTGTATGTTTCATTCTGCCCTGACGTCCATTAAGAGGTAAGGAGCATATCAGCTTCCTGGAATACTGATCGGTCATTGTATTGATCAGAGTTGGTAAGACAGTCATTGTATATAAATAATTCTAGTTTGACCCACTTTATTCCACATTCATTCACAGGTGTCTCTGAAGCTGTTTTTCCCCCCATCATTTCTGACAGAGCAACAATGTTCCGTGACATTCATATTCCCTGAATAAGTTCTTGAATGTGATTGTTAAACTGTTGTTAGCAATCTTTGGAAGATCATGGGGAATGGGAACAGTGTTTCAGAACTAGAGGAGGCAAATTGCCCCCCAAATGGAAAAGAGTAGGTTCTGCAAGTAATGACCAGCGAGTTTAGATTTCTGCCAGAATACTAGGATGTAGCACTAAGATAGTTAGTGAACTAGAAAAGAAAGCAGTTAGGAGGTAGCTTGGCTTCATCGAGAAAAAATCCTGCCAGACCAACTTTATTTCTTATTTAGATGTAACCTTATTTGACAGGGGTAACTTGATAACTAAATGCTAACTAGCTTCAATTGTTTTTAGCCTGCTAAGTAGTGCAAATTCAATGTGTCCTCTCCATTTTGGTCCCTTGGCTGTGATCCTGCTGGAGTTACCAGGATGCTGCTTGTTCCCAGAATGAAAAATTAGGAACAGAAAGCTGAAATTGAAGAGAGGCAGATTTGGGTTTGGTGTAAGTAAAACCTTCGATTCAATTCAACAAACACCATGCTGAATACTAGGAATACAAAGACAAAAATTTGAGACTTTCCTTGCCTTCAAGAAGTTTACTTTCTAGGGGAAGAAGGTGGACAACTGGTTCTTAAATAAAGAATTACAAAATACATACACAGGAAACACTTGAAGGTGGAGAGGGGGATAACATTAATAACTGAGGGAATCAGGAATGGCATCTTATAGGAGGTGGCACTTGCCTTCCATACTGAAGGGAACCAAGAATACCAGCAGGTAGAGATGCTGAAGAGGAGTGTTCCAAATAGGGAACTGCCATGGAGAAAGGAGATGGAATGTGATGTACAGGGAATTTTCTACCAGGTAGGGCATGTCTGAAAATGGAATGGGCTACCTGGGGAGGTGGTTGGCTCTCCTTCATTAGGAATCTTCCAGCAAAGGCTGGATCATTTTCTTTCCTATATGGAATAGATTGGGTCCTTGTTTATGCATTCTTTGGTTCAGCCCAACTAGCCTCAGTGTGGTTGATACATTATTCTATCTTCCTCCTTTATGCTTTAGCACTAGCTTTCCCCCATGCCTAGAATGTTTGCCTTCTTTACTTCTATCTCTAGGAATCCCTACTTTCTTTAAGACTTAGTCATTATACCACCTCCTATGTAAGGCCTGTCCTGGACCCCCAAATTGTTAGTGTCCTTCGTCCTCTCTACACAAACTAATTTTTGTTTACTTTGCATGTGTTTTGTGGATAGGAAATTGCCTCTGGAACCAGGAAGACCTGGGTTCAAGTCTTGTCTCTTACAACTACTGGCTATATAACCAGTGGTAAATAACTTCTCTCTCAGAGCTCTAGGAAGAACTCTAAGACTATAAGAGAAGGTGCCAACCTGCATTGGTTGTTAAAGATTTAATATCAATTAATTCAATACTACATGTAATTGATTCAATTAATATCAATTCAACTGCATTAGGCGGTGCCCCTATCACAGAGTTCCTATACCAGTAATCACAAGTCTGTTTCCTATCTTTGTCCTTATCCTTATTGTCTCCTGGGATGGAACGTATGCTTCTTGTGGGCAGGAACGGTTTCTTGTTTGTCTTTGAATCTCCAGTCCCCTGGAGGTGCTTAATAACTGATTGTGAGATTGAATTAGATTATTCAGATATAGGTTGAATTAATACTTCAGAATTCCCTCCCAACTCTGAGTCCGGGGAAGTAACCTAATTATTACAGTTATTTCTATAATAAAGACATAAAAACCTCTATCATTGAAAACCTAGAATAAAAGATCAGGTATGGTGATGTTTCTGCATTGCTTTTTTTTCCCCCTTGGTGATATTATAGACAAGTGTACATCTCTCGTTTATAAGACAATCTTAGTAATATTAAGAGCTGATAACATATTGCCTTTGCAAACCTTAAAAGTGCTTTTACACACATTATTTCATTTGATCATTATAACAACCCTATAAGGTAGATTAGTCAGTGAACATTTATTAAGTGCCTACTATCCATTATGCATAGGGGCAGAGAAGTGGCTCAGGGATAGAGCAATGGGCTTGGTTTCAGAAAGACTCATCTTCAGGGGTTCAAACACAGCTTTAGATACTAACTGTGTGACCCTGGACAAGTTACTTAACCTTGCCTCAGTTCTTTTTTTTTTTAATTTTTTAAATTTTTTTTATTTTTTATTTTTTATTTTTTTATTATTAAATTTTTTTGAGTTACATATTTTCTCCCCGTCTTTCCCCCGCCCACCACCCCAAAACAGC
>JAQQSU010006627.1:0-13458 GCA_028627135.1 Pseudochirops cupreus | reverse complement strand
TTTTGTGCTGAAAAGGAGAGTATACTGCAAGATGAGCAGAGAGAGGTGAATATATGCAGCTACTTGTCCACCTGCTAAGCTACAGGTTATACTCTTCCCTCTTCTCCCCAAGAAGGAAATCATCATGGTGGTCAGTTACTAAAGTGATAGCTTTGTATTGCCCACCAGGAGTTGAAGGCAGGGTTTCAAGTTAGACTGGATCATAAATATATGACATCCTAACATAATCCATTTACTTTGTTTAACTTTCAGCACTACAATTAAGGAGAATATATTATTGAGGTTAGGCTTTGAATCATTCTAGGTAAAGAAGGTCTCTATTCCCTGAGATCTACACCCTCAAATATACTCTGAGGAAATAAAATTATCTTCAGAATGTTGGATCAGGCAGAGAACAGAAATTGAGGCTCATGCATTCACATAATCGTTCACTAATTCCATAGTTCACTCCAATTCAGTTCAACAAGCATTTGCTAAGTCCTTATTATGTGCAAACTACCATGGGAGGATATAATGAAACAAGAATACAGTAAGCTTTTAGTCTTAAGAAGCTTTCTTTTTTTTCATTGACTTGTTTATTTACTTTTAGTTTGCAAAATTCAGTTCCACAATCCCTTGAGTTTCAAATTTTCTCCCCTCTCTTTCCCCTTCCCGATGGTGGCGGGCAATCATGTAACGCATGTAATGCAATCATGCAAATACTTTCACACTGTACAATAGTCTGGTTGTATAGAAGGGTTGTAACCAGTGGAGTAAACAATGGGAAAAAAGAAACAAAACCAAACACAAAAAAGAACGAGAGCATGTAGATTGCTTCAATCTCCATTTAAACTCTGATCTTTCTAGATCTTTCTCTGAATGTAAATATCTCCTTCCATCCTGAGACTTGCAGAGTTGTCTTATTAAGAAATCTAGTGAGGGAAGGGCAAATATAGGAATAGTTTACAGGGGGAAATAAAAGGCATATTAAAGAAAGCCACAAATGATATAAGATATTTGAGGAGGGGTGAGTAATTTTCACTTGATGTAGATACTTCATAGTGTAAGTCACATCTGGTTTGTGCATTGAATGAAAGGAGGGAGGGACTACAATAGAAAAGTTGGAGGAGGACAAAATCAGTTCCAGGATTGAGGAACAGCATGTGAAAACACATAAAGATGGGGAAAAGCAGAATAAAGACTTAAGATGGAGAGTAATCTAGTCTAATTGAAATGTGAATTATGTTTAATGTAATAATAGTAAAAGATCAGGATACAGAAGCAAGTTGAAATCAGATGTTGGAAGAATCTTAATGTCAACAAAGGGATTAACATTTTTTCTTAGTGGGCTTAGAGGAAACAAAGGCTTTTGAGCAAAGGAGTGGCATGGGTATAGAAGTACATTATTACTGAGAAAAAAAGTTAGAAGAAGCTACTGAGTTTATTTTTAGGTTAGAGATAGGGATAGGCACTGGACCTAGAATTCCATTGGTACAGAGTACTCTCTAGATGAGGAAGCTTCTTCTCCCAATGCAGGTATACACCTTCTCTAGAAACTAGAGTCTTATAGAATTGAATGGAAGAGTAACAGGCTAAATGACTTGCCAGGGTCACACATTTTAGATATGTCAGATTCAGGACTTGAATTCAAGCTTTTTAAATTTCTTTTGTTTTTTAATTAAAAGGCAGGTTGCTTGTCTACTACAACATAATGTACACTGAGTTAATTTTTAGACCTGTGAATTTGAGGAACTAGTTCATCAACCAGATGGAGATATCCAGTATGTAGCTAGAAACAGAACACTTGCACTCTCAGGAGGGACTAAAGAAAGAAATAAAAATTTGAGACTTAATTCTTTAGAAGAAGAAATTGAAACCCTAAAAATGGATGAAATCACCAATGAGAAAATGCAGAGATACAAAAGGGTCTATGGCAGGACTTTGTGTGTGGGAGACCCATATTTAATGTGCAAGAGGAGGATAAAAAAGCAAGAAAAGGGTCAAAAGAAGTTGTCAGAAAACCGGCAGATGAAGCATGCTAGAACTGTGTTATGTAAGACAAAATAATGGAAGGTATGATGAGTAAGGAGGTGAGGAATCCACAGTCTCATAATCTGTGAAGAAATCAAGGAGGATTTGGAGATCCCAAGATCCTAAAAACAGAATTGTTTTGAAGGAAGTCTATGGATAAACCAGGCTGGTGGGTGATGGAAAGTAGAAGTCATAGGTGGAGAATTCAAGAGACTGTGAATGGGGTTAGAATGGTCACCAAGTCTCCAAAAATGATGATAGGAGGAAAAAAAATGATTTGGAATGGCCTATCCAAATCATTTGCCAAAACCATCATAAAAAAAAAATAGTTCCCAAGAAGCAGTACCATGAGAGATTAGAACAGAATCCATGGGCATCAAGTGATAGAGTGGCAGAGCAAGAGTTTGAATAGCAACTGAGATTGTATTCTAATATTCCAAAATGTACAGAAGAAGGGATCCAGAGAAAAGGACTGTCTTCCATCCATTTACCTCTCCCCCTGTCTCAGCCTTCTTAAACATATTCTTCATTCTTATCTCAATCTCTGGTCACTCCATTTTCTCCTAGCTTTCTAAATCAGTCACCTTTTCTCCAGGTTTAATTTCCTCCTTCAATGCCTTGATGCTATAGTTCACCATTTCAGCTTTATTCTGGGTCTTAAACTTGAATCTATTGGAGATACAAAGATAATTCCATTATCAATATGCCAAACGTTGGCTAGATTCCTTGAAAGGCACAGAGAACCTTCCCTTAGAATGAGATCTCAAACTGTATACGTCGTTATGGATAGTAAAAACAAGCACAATCTAGGACCATTTTTAGGCATGATCTAGACTCTGGAGGAAGTACAGGATAGAGTACTGGTCTGGTCATGCAAGAAAAAGCTTAGATGTCTGAAAGGGTACCTGACAGTAACAATATATGTTTCTTAAGAGAAAGGCTTGGAACACTTGTGGGAAATAAAGAAATTAAACTCTGAACTCACATACTTGGAATGCAAAACTCAAACTGTTCTATGACAATGACTAAATGGCAGCAGTTTCACTGATTGGGCTTGGAAATAAAGGGCTCATAAAAGCAAGGAAATGGTATCATAGTTCCTATCATGAGAGGAGAAGCACTTATCCAAAATAACAGGACCAAAGGTGGTACCCTCTGAGGAGGTCAGCTTAACTGGAATGACAAATGTCACCACAGGACTTTGAGGTTGTCCTGACCCAAAAGAATACATTAAGAAAGTTATTGCACAGAAATACACACTGACCAGTGATGAGCTCATAGATTTATTAAAATTATTTTTGTTTGCAGATGACAAGTCAAGAAACACAATATATGACAAATCCTACTCCACCATGCAAAGAACATATTCCCTTTCATGGTATAATGAAACTAAGCAGGGGAACATCCAAGAAGGTGATGACTCAAATTTAGGAACTCACAGAAACTCAAGGAAGTGATGAACCCCACGCACCAAAGTGCACCACCAGGAAAAGTAACTAGACAAAGGAATGGAAAGCAAAATGTTCTGATAATGCAACTTCCATCAACAGAAGAAAGGCTGGTATTATTTATGCTAAATTTGTAGCAGGCTAATGGACATATACAGGCTACACACTTGTGAGAATATAACTTTGGTGGTACAAAAGTTGAGAATTACAGGCCCAGCTTCAAAGAAAAGGAAATGGGGGCCGGGAAAGGAGGTTGTTTAAGGCCCTGGAAATAATAATTATGCCCTTGTCAGTTATTCCTACTTTGTTTTTCCTTTACTACTATAAGGATACTCATAAGGATTTTATAAGAGATGATTGTAAAAAAACGAGAATTTAGATTGCACAGTTGCCCTTGATGATGGGGGATAGGTAACCATTGTGTTCAAATTATTCTATGAGAAATATATGAAGAAAGTACCTACATAACCATTAGAAGGTTTTGGCAGTCTGAAAAAAAAAAACATTCCTGTGATACTTTGAAATGGCTCTAGAATTCCCTCAAGAAACTATTAATGTCAAACAAGTGAATGGAAATTTTGGCCATTGTATATCCAGAATTAACCTTGTGAACAAGTGTCCATTTTCATTAGAATGAAGTCTAGGCTACTTTGTAAACTAGTAATAGATTGCAAACAGCAGAATGAGACTCAATATCTACCTATTTTGACCATTCCTTCAGATTGGGCAGAAGCATACCCATGGACAGAGTTGAATTCTCATAGCAAACAACTATGAAATCCGAAGAAGATTCAGGCAAAAAAACAAAGATTTTGGAGATTCTCTGATACCAAAGGTTGTGGTGGCAACTTAGAAACAGGATAAGTGTGCTCTTAAGGCATGTGGCATATAGGAAGGGCCTAAAGAGGGGCCCATTAATCCAAACTCAATCATTCTTAACCATTCTGGGAAAGAAGTAGAAAACAAACTTTGTCAATGATGAATGAACTCAGTGAGCATCTCTAGAAGCTGGTAGTGAAATGTATCCGCATAAAGTCTGAGTCAATATATATCCCTCATAGTGGTGACACTGAAGAAGGGGGGAAGGGGAGGAATGTGTGTTAACTATTGTGCCTTGAAACCAAGATTCAAAGTAAATCAATATGCCATGCTAAGATTCAAATGCCTTGGACTGTTCGTTACCTGACCAGTCATTTTCTAGATCAGACATGTGTAATAGTAACTACTCTCAGGCTTTATGGCAGAGGAAGACAAGAAAAAAGATTGCTTTCTACTGTCCAAGATGAATGTAAGTCATTCTATCAAAGCCTAGACTGGCTGACTTAAAAGGCATAGACAAGACACAAGAAATCTTGGGAGTTTTATTCATAACAGCTCAGGAAGAGAGGAAAGTAGGACCTAATAGAATATTTTACAACACAGGGAGTTTAATTTTGTAAAAAAGAAAAATATTAAATAACAAAATTTAATTATGGAATTTGACATATAGGATCTTCCTGAAACTCTTTAGCACAAGGCACTAAGAATGGTACTTTTAAAAATTCACATAGAACTTCTTCAAGACACTAAAAAAGAAACTATATAGCATTTGAAACTTTAGACTTTGCCAAACATAATCCAAAAGATTTGCTGAAGACAGCAAATATTAATCATAGGAGGGGAGAAGAGAGTGATTATACCTCTTCACACATGATTATCTTTGCTAGGTCAGAACACCTTTCATTTGAATCATTCAAAACTTAGGGGAACTAGGACATATATAACACCTTGAACCAAACAAACACTCTTTTTTTTTTAAACATTTTTTTTTAAACTTTGAGCTCCAGATTTTTTCCTTCTTCTCTCCTAACCCACCCCCACTAGGAAGATAAGCAATTCAATATAGGTTGTAAATGTGTAATTACCCACATAATTTCCATAGTAGTTATATTGTGAACTGTATTTCTCTCCGTCCTATCCTACCCTACTCACTTATTCTATTTTCTCCTTTGATCCTATCCTTTTTTCAAAAATGTTTGCCTCTAACTACTCTTTCCCCCAATCTGCCTTCCCATCTATTACCCCTCTCATCCCATACTGCCCCTATTTTCCTATAGGGTGAGATACCCAATTGAGAGTGTATGTTATTCCCTCCTTAAGCCAAATTCAATGAAAATAAGGTTGTCCCATTCCTTTTCACCTTCTGATTTCCTCCTCCATTGTAAGTTTCCTCTTGCCTCTTTTATATGAGATAATTTACCCTAATCTATCTTTCCCTTTCTCTTTCTCCCAATAAATTCCTTTCTCATCTCTTAATTTTATTTTTTACATGTCACCCCTTCATATTGAATTCATCTTGTGCCCTCTATGTATACATGAACATACATATGCCCACACACATATATATTTATATTCACATACATCCTTTTATACATACGCATGTATGTATGTATGCATAGATATAGATAGAGATACAAATATATTTCCTTCAACAAACGTCATACAGAGAAAAGTCTTATGAGTAACAATTACTGTTTTTCCAGGAAATGTAGGAATGTAAATGATTCAACTTTAAAAAGTTCCATATGATTTCTTTTTCATGTTTACCTTCTCATGCTTTTCTAGGTTCTTGTATTTGAAAGTCAAATTTTCTGTTCAGATGTAGTTTTTTCATCAAGAATGCTCAAAAATCCTCTATTTCATTGAATGACCACATTTTCCTCTGAAGCCTTATACTTAGTTTTTCTGGGTAGGTGATTCTTGGTTTTAGTCCTAGTTCCTTTGACCTCTGTAATATCATAGTCCAAGCCCTTCGATCCCTTAATGTAGAAGCTGCTAGGTGTTGTTTTATCCTGATTGTGTTTCCACAATACTCAAATTGTTTCTTCCTGACTGCTTACAGTATTTTCTCCTTTACCTGGGAATTCTGGAATTTGGCTATAATATTCCTAGAAATTTTCTTTTGGGGATCTTTTTCAAGAGGTGATTGGTGAATTCTTTCAATTTCTCTTTTGCCCTCTGGTTCTAGAATATCAGGGCAATTTTCCTTGAGAATTTCTTGAAAGATGGTGTCTAGGCTCTTTTTTTTTATTATGGCTTTCAGGTAGTCCAACAACTCTTAAATTATCTTTCCTGGATCTATTTTCCAGGTCAGTGGTTTTTCCAATGAGATATTTCACATTGTCTTCTATTTTTTTTGTCATTTGTTTGGATGTGTTTTATAGTATCTTGATTTGTCATAAAGTCATTAGCTTCAAATTGCCCCAATCTAATTTTGAAGGAGTTATTATCCTCAGTGAGTTTTTGAAATTTCTTTTCCATTTGGCAAATTTACCTTTTTAAGGTATTTTTCTCCTCTCTGTCTTTTTGGGCCTCTTTTGACATTTGAGTTAGTCTATTTTTTAAGCTGTTATTTTCTTCAGTGTGTTTTTCAGTCTCCTTTGGCAGGCTATTGACTCACTTTTCATGATTTTCTTGCTTCATTCTCATTTTCCTTCCCAATTTTTCCTCCACTTCTCTTACTTGATTTCTCAAAATCCTTCTTAACCTCCTCCATAGCCTGTAATCAGTTCATATTTTTCTTAGAAGCTTTTGATGCAGGAGTTCTGACTTCACTGTCTTCCTCCCACTCCATACCTTGATCCTGTTTGTGCCCAAAAAAGGATTTTTAGGTCTGTTTGTACTTCCTCTGCTTTCTCAGATTGTCAGTCAATTACTTGACTTTTGAGCTCTTTGCCATGGTAGAAATCTGTTTCCAGAATGGAGAGAGCTTTGCCCCAAATCACTGGGCTTTTTGCAGTTTCCAGAGCTATTAGGATGGCACCCTCTCTGTAGCACCCATAAGCTCTGGCTCACTGGCCACATACTCCAGGACCACTACCCAAAATTGCAATCCTGATCCAAGCAGGTTAAAGCAAGAGTGATTACCCTCTGAATGGTCGCTTGTTTCCCCTATAATCTGCCAGCCAGGAGCTCTGGATGCAGCCACATGGTGGCTGCTGCACAGCTTCCATGACTCTGCTGCTTCTCTCCATGGGGACAGTGGCTGAATCATTCTCTTCTCCTGCCCCCCTGATTCCAACAGAGTTCCACACTGACATTTTACTTTGTCTTTGGTGTTTATGGGTTGAGAAGTCTGGAAACTGCCATAGTTGCTGGTGATTCACTTTCCTGAAGTCTGCTCAGGCCACTGCTGGTCAAGGCTGCCTTGGGGACAGAACCATATGGTTCCCATGGGACTGTGCTCAGCTCCCAGCTCAGTGTGATAGACCCTTCCTGTCAGGCTGCCAGGCTTCCTTCAGTGGGAGATTTGTTTCTCTTTGTCACTTTGTGGGTTCTGTAGCTCTGAAGTTTGTTTAGAGTCATTTTTAATATGTATGGGAAGTAATTAGAGCAGGAGCTCATGCCAAGTTTGTGCCTCTGCTCCCCAAACAAAGATTTTCCAATAAAAAAAAAACCTCGATATGTCATGAGGAACTTGTCTAAATAAGAGTAACTATCTCAGAACCACAGATAGATTCCCACCCATTCTGAAAGGAATGGATTCATGTATTGCTTAAGCAGAAAGATCTGGCAGCTAAAGGGCAATGAGCCAACAGAGAAAGGTAAAACAGGACTGAGCCATGACAGAGAAGAGAAATGTGAATGATGACTATCAGCCCTACAAATTTCTCCAATACAAAGAATGGGGCTGATACTCATGCCACCATTTTTACCAACCTGCTCAAGAACTGGAGAAAGTTCAAAGAGGAAACAAAGGTTCTGCTTTCTTCCCCTACCAATACTTATCCATCAACAGTACTATGCGATCCACTGCTTTTGTTACCCAAATATTTCTGGCAATCTGTAACATGTCTTCCACAAACAAGCCAGAGATTAACTAGTGATCAAAATATATGTAAATTCAGGAAGAAAGTTAAATTTCTACCTACATGTTAGGAATTTTTCTAACTGGGGTATTAGTGAATTGTGAATCTACCTACTTTTAATGCAAAATTCAATCATTGAAGTCACAGAAGAGAGAATGGAGGTACATCACATAACATTATTTTAAAACCTTTTTTTGAACCTATAATCTCCTCAAACTATTATCTTTTCTCTCTTTTCTCTTTGCTCATAGAAAAAGCAGGTGCATTCATTCTCACCACTCCCTCATTTGCCATTCATTTATTGTTGTGAGATCCTACTCTACCCCACCATTCAATTGAAATCGTTTTTTCCAATATTATCAATAACCTCTTAATTGTTGAATCTAGTGGTGTTTTATCAGAATTAATGTTCTTTTCTTTAAAAAAAATCTGTTTGAAGCATTTGACGCTGTTGATAACTCCTTCTTCCTTGTTATTTTCTCTCCAGTTGTTCATGATACTAATTATCTTCATATCCTTTTATGAGAGTTTTCAATATTAAGCTTTTCACCCTGTTCTGGATCCTTATCCATGCCACTCTTCCTTTGTAAAGTTGCACATCCATGGTCTCCCCTGAGCTCACTCCTCTGAGCTATCTATATTCTCTCCCAGTGATCTCATCAACCCCCTTTAGTTTATCATGGCTATGTAGATGAGTCTCAGATCTACAAATCTAGTCTTTACCTCTCTTCTGAGCTACAGTCTTAAATCATTATCCACAGTTGGATGTTTCATTAGTATCTCAAGTACAACCCCTTCGCAGAGAGGGGGTGCAGTCAATAGAGGGACAGACCTGGACTCAGGAAGACTTGAGTTAAAATTTGTTTTCAGATACTTTACTAGATTATGAACTTGGGCAAGTCACTTAACTTATGTTTGCCTCAATTTCTTCATCTGTAAAGTGAGAATAATAATAACACTCGTCTCCCAGGGTTGTTGTGAAGATCAAATGAGATTATATTTGTAAAGTGCTTAGCACAGTGCTTAGCCCCTAATAGACACTATATAAAATTATTAATATTAACATCATTATTATATCGTTATTATTATAACTCAACATATCCAAAACAGAATGCATTGTCTCCCACCTCCTTACCCTTTTGATCCACTCCCAAAATAAAACAACTTTTCTTCTTCACTTCTTTTTTTTTCCCCTTGTCACTTTATTCAAACAAATTTACAACCCCAACCATGCTTGAATTTTCATGCTCCCTCACTATCACCACATTCAGACATTTGCCAAGTCCTGTCAATTCTGAATCTACAACATCTCTCACCATCATTCCCCTCTCCCCATTCACATAAGCTTTACTGTACTTCAATATTTCTCCACTCTCTTTCAGATTATTTAATAGCCTTTAAATTGGTCTCTCAAACAGCAGGTTCTCCCTTCTTCAGTCCATTCATTAAATGACTGCAAAAACGATATTCCCCAAACACAGATAGGACCATGTCAATTTCCTAAGAAATTCTACTAGCTCCCTATTGCCTATATTACTCTGCTTGGCATTCTAGACTATTCCTGGCTGGGCTTCAACCTATCATCTCAGAATGCTATCATATTTCTCTCTCATATACAATCTATGCTCCAGTCAAACTGTCCTTATTGGTCTTCCCCTATACACGGCCTTCCATTTCTCATTTCTGTGCCTTTGCTCAGCTTTTCTCATATGCCTGGAGTGTTCTCCCTCTTTTTATACCACTTGGAATTCATAACTCCTTTCAAGACTCAACTCAAAGATTCCTGGTAAGTGAGATTGTCACTATTTTCCTTCATTCTTAGTGTTTTAGCCCTGCAAACTTAATCTGCATATGTTTACATTGATTTATTTATGTGTACATAATTTCTTCCAGTAAACCATAAGCTACTCGAGAGCAGGGACTGTTTTGTTTTTGTTTAGATATCCCCAGAAAATAGCACAGTAATGGGAACAAACTATAACCTTAATAAATGCTTGTTGACTTGAGTTAAAGATAAAGCGCAAAGAGCAGTAGGACTGTAGAAAATAGAAAGTATATTAAAAGGACTACAGGCAATATAATAGAGATCTGTAAAGTAATTTCTAGGGTTAGGTGGCTTAAGGGACTAATTTAGAACCTATTGGTCTTCTGTGTGTTGAAATTTTTGAGTGCTTACCAGTGCACATGGATATTTATACACAAGACATAGCCAGGAAAAATTATATAAGATCTCCTGATTGCTAGGTGCACCAACTTTGCTGGTATAGAGATACAGAGAAAGAAAACAGAGACAATAGTGACTATAGCCACTACAGTTGTACTCTCACTGTAATAAATGTCTTCTGTTTTCTATCTGTCTCTCACTGTTTCTCTCTCTCTTTTTCTCTCCTATTGCTAATGTTGTGTTCTTTTTTTTCAATTTACTGCTACAAAATTAAATAAAAAGTTTCATTCCATGCATAAGTCAGAAATCATGGCAGGGGGAAGAATCAGATGCCATTCAGAGATATATCTCTATGGAGCAAGTGAGTCTCAGAATAGTATTATATCTATAGATACACAGAAAATAAATAGTCACACTTGGTTCAGAACTGATCAGCTACTAGCTTTGAGAAGAGTGTTTTATTTCAGGTTAGAGAAAAGAGACTTTCAAATCTGCTCATCTGTAGTTGGCCTCAGGGGTCCAAGACAGAATTGACTGTTTCTTTCTTTCTTTGTTTTAAATTTGGCATTGCACAGGAATGACGATGAGGAAGGCAAAACACAAAAGTTAGGGGCAACTGCCAAATTACACTGAAATGGATGCTTATTTGAAAATGACATCAGTTATGTAAAGAAAATGATGATAGTATTCCCCCTCTGCCACAACATTAATATACTCTGGCCAAGGATAATTATGGGGCTAATTTGATAAATATACAAGTAACATTCCTTGTATGCTTCTTCTCTTTAAGGATATTGGTCCACTACAACTTACTACAGTACAAACATAGATGCTTCCCACAATTGTGGCTATTTCTGCTATCTTCCCTCTTCCCTCCAGTTGTTTCATGTTGCTTGTTCTCTTGTCAAGTCATACACCTAGTTTCTTCTAACTCAAGTCTGGCTTAGGTTCTACTTCATTTTCTAATCAACTATGTATTAATCAATTATCTATTACTCACCTTATTTCGAATTCTCAGTGAAACATCCTATTACTCTCCCAAACATTGTTTTTGATAGATAAATATCAACCAACTTCTAAGCTCTATGTTACCACATAGAAAATAAATATTTTATTTCTGAGAGCTATAGTGGAAAGATTGAATGTATAGATGCCCAGACTTATATATGACTTGTGTTCCATTTTTAGGATAATGATTATGGAATAAAAACATTTTACTCTAATATAAACATTGGAAACAATACTCAGGATTGTATCACTATCCCAAAAAGCTGCTTTTAATAGTCTTAGAATCTTTTTCATGTAAGTCAGCTTTCTTAGAAACGAGTGGCAGAGTTGAAACCATTTGTTCTGTCTAAGGGATCTATTCTTCCTTTCGTTTGGTAGTCACTGCTAGGCAATATATTCTCTCATATTTTACAATCTTATCTCCCCAGTGCATGTGACTGAAATATATAGGTATGATGAACGGAAACCATTCCTAGAGTAATATCTCTTTAAGCTTTAAACATACATGCCATTCACCTTATTTTCTCTCTGTTCATGTTCAGACTGAAATACTTAAAACTTCACCAACAGCTAAAGTCAATTCTAAATTGGTTTCCATAGTAACCAGAGTTACTCCTTATCCAAACCTACTGCAAAGAAAGTATAAGCAAAACTACTTTTCCTCCAGTGAATATGCTTGTTTAGAGTGGGGTGAACCATTCAAGGCTTGTCTCAGGAGAGTGGTTATGCAGGAATTGTGAGAAGAAAGTCATCAAAGTAATATCTGTGAAGACATGAAGCAAGGGGCTGGAATTGATTAGATGAAGAAAGGCCTTCTGCTTTGGAATTGTTTTTGACAAATATTCCTCTACCCCATTTCTAGATTCCACTGAATCTTGCTTGGTTGATCTTGTTCAATTATCCAGAGGTTTAAGTGGATGTGACAACAGAGGGATATTTGTCACAAGCGATCCCAAGAAGCAAGGAGGCTGAGGGAATAGACTTCCAATATACTAATCAAAGTGAACCCTTATTCTTTCCATATGTTATTCACTGCTATAATGAAGTGACTATATTTTGTGTTGTTAAATTCTAATGATTCACCAATACCTCTAGGATCAAATATAAACTTTGGCTTTTAAAACACTCCAAAAACTGGCCCCTTTCTAATTATTTAGACTTTAGCCATCAACTTTCAAGTCTAGACAAACTGGTATATTTTCTCTGCTTCAAACATAGTGTTCTGTCTCCCATCCTTGTGTTTCATATTATCTTTGTATCTCATGTTGTAGAGGATATGACACTTAAAGTATGTAAAATCTGGGTTCAAATCCCATTTCATATTCTTCCCACTATTAAATGCCAGGCACTATGATAAACCCTGAGGATATAAAAAGAGGTAAAAGATGGTCTCTGTCTTCAAGGAGCTTACAGTCTAATGGTAAAGACAACATGTAAAAGATATAGACAAAGTGAGCTAACAGCTATGTGGCAATTTGGCTAGAGTACCAGGTATGAAGTGAGGGAGACTTATCTTCCTGAGTTCAAATCTTGCCTCTACAATCTGGAACTATGCCCAAAGGGCTATTAATAATTGCATACCCTTTGACCCAGCAATACCACTGTTGGAATTATATCCCAAAGAGATCACAGAAGTGGGAAAAGGTCCCATATGTACAAAAATATTTATTGCAGCTCTCTTTGTGGTTGCAAAAAACTGGAAATATAGGGGCTGCCCATCAATTGGGAAATGGCTGAACAAGCTATGGTATATGAATGTAATGGAATACTATTGTGCTATAAGAAATGGGAAGGAGATGGACTTCATAATCTCCTGGAGAGGCTTATATGGACTGATGCTAAGTGAGAAGAGCAGAACCAGGCAAAACCTGTACACAATCACAGACACATCGTACATATGATGACCAACCTTGATAAACTGGACTATCCTCAACAACGCACAGCTAAAGACAACTCTACAAGCCTCAGGATGGAAGGAGAT
>JAQQSU010006626.1:0-13459 GCA_028627135.1 Pseudochirops cupreus | reverse complement strand
TCCAGCCGCCCCCGGGGCACAGCCGCAGCTTCAGGCCAGGCTGGTTTCGGTTTGCAGTGCTGATATGGTTCCTCGTAGCCGAGCTGACTTTAGTGGGAAGTATCTTTGTGTGCGTTTTGGAGTTCCAGGATTGGTTTAGAGTCCTATTTTATGGGTATTTTGGGGTGGCTATGTGAGAGCTGCGATGTGTTGCTGCTTCTACGCCGCCATCTTGGCTCCGCCCCCATGATCTTTTTTTAAAAAATTAATCAATGAACATTTATTAAGTACCAACTTATAAATAAAGTATTAAGACTGCAGTTTGTGGAGTGAGAGAAGAGATCCTTTATTGATGATTCTCTGGAGAAGCGTTCCCTCATGGGACCCGCCACACGCATGCAACCCCCTGCAGTAGAACAAGGATTACATAGCCCCGCTTCTGTTACAATCGTTGGTCGCCTCTAGACAGGTCATCCCCTTTCTTTGGCCACTCTTCTCCTGAATGGTTCTTCTCTTCCCACCAGAGAAGCCCATGGTCCAACAAAGTGACCTACTCTTACAGAGAGTGTGTCAGTTTGAATCTCAACGGCCTGGTCTAATCTCCCTCCCCGCTTTGTAGATTTCTTTTTTTTTTTTCATCTTGCAAAAAGTTTATTTTCAAAAAGTTAAACAAAGACTATACAATGACTAATTTTATATATCAAAAGAAAAAAAAAGAGGCTCTTGGGAATATAAAGAATAAGTGGAGACCTAGGGCATCAGTGGTGCTTCATTCCTTATCCTTGTTCCAAGGCTTGTAACATGATGATTCTGTTTCCTCTGATTACCACCATTCCAATATTGTTCTGTTGCCCACCTGGTGCCATCTCTACACATTCATCAATCACAAGATTTATAAAAGGATCAAACCCCCGCAATGTTCCTTGGATGTGCCTCCCACCATTTAATTTCAATGATAGCTTCTTGTCCATAAATTTTTTAAGCTCGGGCGGGTGCACTTTGCTCATTTTGTTTCAGTTTCGGCCCTTTGCCTCTTCCCTGTGCAATCCTCGGCTTCTCTCACGCTCCCCTTGCCACAAAGATTTCTTTATATGACTGGATAGTATGTTCTGCCCTTTTCCCTCAGGACCTAGGCTCTTCCATACATCCTGTGCAGGATCATTTTCAAAACGTTCGTAGTTCCTATAGAATCTGTGGAAACCAAACTCTCAATATTTCTCACACACGCTGTGCTAAGTTGTAGGGATACAAAAAGAGGCAAAATAGTCCCTATCCTCACAATCTAATGAGGAAGAAAGGGGCAAGATGGCAACATGCAAACAATTATATGCAAAGTGAGCTATATACAGGATAAATAGGAATAATGAAAAGAGAAAGACTCCAGTTATGAGGGGTTAATGAAAGCTTCCTGCAGAAGGCAGGAATTTGAATGAAACTTAAAGGAAGTCAAGGAGGTCATTAGTCAGGCTGGAGGAGGGAGAGCATTCCAGGCCTCAAGAACGGCCAGAGGGAATGTCCTGAGCCAAGAGATTTATTTTTGGTTTTATCTCTCTTTTTCCACATTTTTTGAAGCAAGAGCCAGGAGGCCAGTGGCTCTGGATAGGAGAGTATATGTTAGGAAGTAAGGTGTAAGAATACTGGAAAGAAAGGAGGTGAAGGATTTTGAAAGTCAAATAGAGCATCTTGTGTTTGATCCTGGAGGCAATAGAGAGCTATTAGAATTTAATTTACGGAGGGGGTGGGGTGGGGGATATAGTTGAACCTGTGTTTTAGGAAAATCATTTTAGTGGCTGAGTGGAGAATGGATTAGAGAGATTGGATTCAGGCAGGCTCACCAGCAGGCTACCACAATAGTGCAAGTTTGAGGGGACGGGGCCCGCACTAGAGCGAGAAGCATGTCAAAGGAGAGAACAGAGATGTCGCAAAGGGAAAATCAATAGAGCTTGGCGCCAGCTTGGACTCGGGGAATGAGAAATAATGAGGAATACAGGATGACTCTTAGGTTGTAAGTCCCGAAACTGGGAGGATGGACCTTGGCATAATGAAAGTGTTTCCCAAAGGATATAACATGCCAAGCTATGCATTACTTTATACCTTTAATTTAACGATAAAACAATATGTACTTAAAAATCTACCAATTAAGAAGTCCTCATCCAAAGCTTCTCTTAGACCCTGGCAGTCCCCAGACAATGCCTAGATCATTCCAGACCCAGAAGCACCAGGAAAGGTTGTGTTCAGTTGCTTGGTGCCCAAGTTCACTCCTTCTGTGAGTAGGCAAAGATTTATCGACCAGTGGTATAAGACTCAAATGAAAATGCATCCCTATTGACTGTGTATTAACTTAGAAAACCACATATTAACATTATCTAGATTACTTTGTACTTATTTTGTTAAACATTCCTCAATTACATTTTTATCTATTTGAGGCCCACCGGGGGCCCAGGGGCCATGAGTTTGACACCTCTCCTGCAAGACAATACCACACAGTTCCTAACTAGTATTCAATTCACAAGATTCACATTTCCTAGTAAGACCAGTCATTAAATGAAGAATTGAATCTTTATGACATAGACCAAGGAGTCAGGTCCTGATGTGAACTAGAATTCACACTGCTGGTGTTTGTCCATTCAGTGTTCCACCAATGCCTAGGATTTCTGATTCTCCATCCTTGGCTCACTGCTGTGGAGCAAGGTGAGTGTCTAGGTGGCAGTCATTAGCAAGAAGAGCTGATCACCACTCAACTCTAGAGTGTCTGACTTTACACCCCTCAGTATTTGTTTTTAGTATCCAGGGTATCATTCTTCTCTCCCTTAAAGTCTTAGACCTTGTGTACAGCAGCAATCCCTTGGCTGGTGCACCTGGTCTCACCTGCTTTCACAGGCATCTTCCTATTTCCCAGAGGGCAATCAAACCCTGACAGCTTGGATGGTGGGGATGGGGGTGGAAGGCAGCAATGATTGGGAGATGTGATGCACACAATATTAGTGACTCTCTGATTAATTATTATATCTAGTCCAACCCTCTCATTTGGTTGATCAGGAAAATGAGACAAGAAAGGACAAATTACTTGTCTATGCTCACACAGGTAACAAGCAACAGGGCCAATATTCAAATCCAGATCCCCAGATTCCAAACTCAGTGATCACTCTAGCAGGCTGCCTTGTAGCAGTGTTACTTTCTATTCCCTGACGTTTTTTGGATGGTGACTTCCTGACTACCAAATCCCCGCAGAACTGCCAAAAGCTATGAAAGGGATTTATCCACTGCCTTTGGTTCGGTTGTCCCAGGTCTGACTAACACAATTCCTTCTTGGCCTGTGCTGCCCACAGACCATTAAGACGTGGCTTCCCATTCAATGGACAGTCATCTCATTGCTGCCCAGCTGTCTGCTCAGTACCTGTGCAGAAGGCAGGCTGGGCTAAGTCTCTTCCTTGGGTAGGTGGGGGGGAAATGTTAAGCTGTTCAGCTCATTTAGGGAAGACAGAAAAAAATAAAATACTCAAAAGTTGAGAAATACCCTTCAGGATCCTGCTTGAGTTTGGGGGAAGGGGCAGGGGGCTGGTAGAGTGGGTAAGAGATGTTCCTTCTCCCCCCATTTTTTTTCCTTTCTCCATTCATGTTTTAGATCCACTTGACCATGAAAAAGAGTGGTAGTGGTGGTGGAAATTGAATGTTATGAACAGGACACACAAAATGTTTTCCCTGAAAACATTAAGAGGTAACAAAGTGTTATGGCAGGAGTTTTCATCTTGGAATCGGAGGATGAATGAATGGATAGATAAGCAAACGCAAAAACAATCATTAAGTGCGTACTATGTTCCAAGCACTGCGCTAAGGACTGGGGCTACAAGCAGGAAAGGTTAGAACCCCAACCTCACGAAGCTCACACTTGGACTGGGGGAGACAACCCACGGAAGAATGTCACAGATCTGGAGGCGGAAGGTGTCTAGGAGGCAGCTAGGGCAACCCCTTCCTCGTACAGCCAAACAAACTGCAGCCCCGAGAAGAGACGCTACAGACCTGGAGCTGGAAGGGGTTTCAGAAGCCGTCTGGTCCCGCCAGGCCCCCGAGGGGGACGTGACTTCCCCAACATCACAGAGGAATCAAACTCAGCTTCTTTCTTCCGCACCAGATTCAAACCCTGGCCCTTACACCTGCTGTTTGAGTTTGGGCGAGTCACTCCCCACCTCCCCCTGCCTTCAACTTTCTCTTGTATAAAGTAAAAGAGTTGGACAAACGACTTCTTCCAGCTCTCAATCCATAATCTTATGGTTCTATTATCTGTGAAAGAAAAAGTAATAATAAACACAGGTAAGAATCCTGGGGTAGCATGAATCAGGAAGGGGGGACCCCAGATCTGACTCTGTTTCTTCCTCTGCTAAAATGATAGAGTGGGGCTATGTGCTCTCGCTGATCCTCTTCAGCAGTCAAACTTCTGAAGGTCTAAAAAGTGGTCCCATTTCTGAACCTTCACATTGTGTCTTTATTGCCCTCTAGTGGCAAAACAGAGGATGGCGCCGATAAATGCTTTCTTTGGGGGTTAGGTGTGGGCCAGAGAGTTTCTCAAGATTTCCTGACACACTCTTGAAATCGCCAGTATTCCAAACAGACTCTGAAGGTTGGGGAAAGAGCACCGCACACCCCAGACAGAATTTAATACTATATTTTGTTCTGACAGTAGCCCTGTGATTGATCCTTGGCAAATTATACAACCTCTCTCAGACTCAGTTTCCTCATACGCAAAATACCTCTCCCTATCTCAAAGAATACCTACTGCACAGGGTTTTCCTGAGGTTCAAAGACTTTTCAGTCCCATAAGTGAATCTCTGGGAGAGAAAGAGAAAGATAGAGAGGGAAGAGAGAAAGAGAGGAGAGGGGGAGAGGGAGGTAGAGAGAGACAGAAACATAGAGACAGACAAGAGAGAGACAGAGAGACAAAGAGAGACAGAGAAGAGAGAGGGAGAGAGAGAGAGAGGGAGGGAGGGAGACAGAGAGACAGAAAGAGAGAAAAGAGAGAGATCTTTAAAAGTAATAAACACACCATCTCCATTTAATAAACAAACAGAATGTAGAAAACTGGGGTGACTTGTCCAAGAACACAGATCAAGTCAGCAGCAAATTCTAGACAAGGACCAACATCTTCTGACATCTAACATCTTGTTCATTGTGCTGCACTGAGTTGCTAAACCATGGATTTTCAATAATCAATCAACAAGCATTTTAATGGATATTTTTCAATTAACAAGCATTTATTTTCCCTCTCTATCCCACTGAAAAAAAGAAAACAAAAACCCTTATATAATGTAGAACCTTATACAATATGTAAATAATATATAAAACCTTATATAATATAAAACTCATGATAAGTATCTATTACTTACTAAATACCTATTATGTTAGGTGCTGAGGATACAAAGAGCTAGAAAAACATTTTCCGAGTGAACTAATGCCTGTGAAATGACTGTAAACTCCAGGTCATTAATTTACTCCTTGTAGGAATAATCCAAATTAGATGTGAGGAAGACAGGCACTACCACCAATATTTCTAAAAAAAAAAAAAAAAGTGTTCATGCCTCATTTTCCCCTATTGGTAAAATGAAGAAATTGCGGGGGAGAAAAGTCCCCCAGGTTCCTTCCTGGTTTAGAATCTGTTCATACTTCTGGAAAGGGGAGGTGGGGAAAAAAGCCTTGATGTTTGTTACACTGAAAGACAGACTGGAGGTAGACTGGGGAACATGGGGATAACAGAAGACAGCTGGTGTCAGCCTGCCATCTACGGGCTTAAACTGAGATTACGGCCAGGGAGCTAAGCAGCTCAGTTATTCTTGAATTTGAAGGTAAAAGAAAACACCAACAAATTTTCTGTTTATTATCAATTTACCCATAGATCATCACCTCACCGATTCAGAGTTGTAAGGCAGCTTATCGGATGGCTGTCCCACACTCCTAGAATGCTCCTCCTCCTTACTCACAGAAGCCCCCAGCTTCCATTAAAGTGGGGCTCAGGCCTTCTACACGAAGCCTTTCCTGATCCCTCCCAACTGCTAGTACCCTCCCTCCCAAATTCTCTTGTATTTAATGACTTTCTATATATTCATATGCACTTTACATATATTTATGTATATTTATTTGCACTTTATGATTATGCTCTGTGTGTGTGTGCATGTGTGTGTGCACACACGCGCGCGCAGAGTCAAAAAGAGAAAGTTTCCTAATCTGTAAAATGAGCTAGAGAAGGAAATGGCAGACTACTCCAGTATCTTTGCCAAGAAAATCCCAAATACGGTCACAGAGAGTTGGACACAACTGAAAATGACTCAGCAACATATATGTATTTGTTGGCTACCATATTAGAATGGAAACTCCTTGAGGGCAGGGGCTGATTCTTTGTCTTTGTGTCCCCATTGTCCAATACAATGCCTGACCCACAGTAGGCACTTAACAAATCCTTCCCTATTCATTGATTGCTCTCATCCAACCCCACTATTTTATAGTTGGGGAGCTGTGAGAACAATGAAGGGGAAGTAACATCTCCAAATTAGTCCTGGTAGTGAGATTCAAACCCAAATCTTAGAACCAATTAGCTTTCTACCATATCCACTGTCTTTCCTTCATCAAAAACTCATAACTGACTTAAATACATAGAATAAGGAGCTGAGCCTTTACAAAGTCCTTAGCATTCAATAGGATAGAACCATATTATTTAACAGACAAACAAGCCCCAGATTGCTTTTGTTCTGGATCCCCTCCCACATCACAGGATTAGTGTCCTCAGTACCTAGCTCTCCAAAGTCTTGCCAACATTTGGATTTTATCATTAGTAGAAAAAGGATGCCCTGAAAGTCTTAGTGCAGTTTTAAGCTTCAACATTAAGAAAGGACTAGGCATTTCAATTCATGAGAAATTTTAAAAATAATTTTACTATAAATTTTTTAAAATTTTACTGTGTTGTTGTTCAATTGTTTCAGTTTATGACCCCATTTGAGATACTGGAGTGGTTTGTCGTTTCCTTCTCCAGCTCATTTTACAGATGAGGAAACCGAGGCAAACAGGGTTAAGTGACTTCCCCGGGGTCATACAGCTAGTAAATGAGATTCTGAATAAATCATGGGATTATAGATTTAGAGCTGGAAGGCACTTTACTGGTCATCAATTCAACCACCTCATTTTACAGATGAGGAAACTGAGGCATAGAGAGGCAAGGTGACCTTTCCAAGATTTACACAACTAATAAGCTGACGAAGTGGGATTTGAACTCAAGTCTTCCTGACTCCCAGTCCAGAATGTTACATCCCCATTGATCATGAAAATTGTCCGGTACCGTTTCCAAATGGAGGAGGGAAATAGCATGGTAGAGTGGGATGAGTGCTGAACCTCAGAGGCACTGAGATTAAAGACTGGCTTATGTGATTTTAGGCAAAGTAAGAATTTCTCTTTGTCTCAGTTGCCTAGGTTGGTGGGGGTTTTTTTAATTTTTTTTTGAGGGGGGAAGGCAGGGCAGTTGGGGTTAAGTGACTTGCCCAAGGTTACACAGCTAGTTACTAGTAAGTGTCTGAGGCTGGATTTGAACTCAGGTCCTCCTGACTTCAGGGCCAGTGCTCTATTTACTATGCTACCTTACTGTCCCTGGTGTTTTGTTTTGTTTTTTAATTTTTAAAATGTTTTATTTTTTAAAAATCTAGAATGTTTCACAAATTTGCATGGCCATCATTTCGTAGGGGTCATGCTAATCTTCTCTCTCTAATTTTATTGTTCTAATTTATTGTTCTAATTTTGCCAAAGCCAGCACTGAGTAGCCTCAATTGTGAAAAGAGGGAATTGAATTAAGAAACCTCTAAAGTCCCCTCCAATCAATCAATCAACAAGCATTCATTAAGTGATTGCTGTGATTGGAGCCAGGCAAGTGCTAGGGATAAAATAGGAAAGTACCTGCCCTCAAGGAGTCTGCATTCTAATGGAGGAGACGTCATAAAACTGATGTCTAAAGAAGATCCTAACAGAATTAATGAGAGGTCATCTTAGAGCTAGTGTCAAAGGAGAGAGTTGAACCCAGATCTTGACTCCAAGTACAGCATTCTATCCATGAAGCCATAAACAAGATATTAATAAAGTAGATAGCCCTATTGGCCAAGGCTATGAGAGAGAGATGGGGGACCAAGAAGGTAAACCTTGAAGGAAGCCAGAGAAACCCGGAGGCAGAGGAGAAGAGGGATGGCATTCTAGGCAGAAGGATCGCTGGTGCCAAGAGAGTGGTGCCAAGAGGGTGGAGATGGGAATGGAGGAGAATCGAGGGGTATGACTGGATTTTAGGGTGCCTGAAGGGGAGTAAGGTATAAGAAAGGAAAGGAAAGGAAGGGGACCAACTTGTGAAAGGATTTAAATGTCAAATCAAGGAGTTCATATCTGACCCTAGAGGTAAGAAGAAATCAATGGAGTTTGTTGAGTGGGGGAGTGGTATGATTCTAAGAATTGTATAGAATGTGGGGGGGGGGGGGGAAGGAATGAATCCATTTCTCTGTAATGGCAGAAGGGAGCAGAAGGGATTCATGGATTCATTTAAGTCTCTTTGTTGTTGGATTGTTTCAGTTTGTCTGACTCTTCATGACCCCATTTGGGGTTGTCTTGGCAAAGATACTGGAGTAGTTGGCCATTTCCTTCTCCAGCTCATTTTACAGATAAGGAAACGGAAGCAAACGGAGTAAAGTGACTTGCCCAGGGTGACACAGCTAGTAAGTGTGTGAGGCAGGATTTGAATTCAGAAAGATAAATCTTACTAAGTCCAGTGTACATTATATGTGTACATTATAAACATGGAGGGGCATTATTTTGAATGAAGAAGACAAAATTTACTACTGTTCTCTACACAAGGTATATGTGTATATAAATATGTGTGTGAGTGCATGTGTTACACACACACACATATATATACACATATACATAGTGTGTATATACATATATATTTAATGTTAAAGCCTAATGATTACTTTCTTTGCTGATGGTTAGTTGCAGCACAGTCCACACCAGTTGGCTCACAGAGGTTTTGCCCAGGGCTCCAAGATTTAGAGGGTTCAGAGAAATGTATACTAGTGAGTTTCTGGCCATACTCTTCTTCTCCCAAAGTTCCAAACTCATAGGATTGTAATGGTAATTAATTTGAATTTGAAGACCCCTTTTTTGTATTGGCAAGTAAGCAGGTACTTAGCACCTTGTTTCAAGTTAAGCAAAGGTAGCAGGTATTTAGCAGTTAGTAATTGATCAAGCCTCTGTTGGGGAAACAGAAGGTATGAACTCCTGTCTCCTGTTACTGATTTAACAGGAAGGGGTTGGCTGAAACAGAAAGCCAAAGCTGTGTGTTTATAAGAAAAGCCCCAGAGAGGCATAGTCAGAATTTCTTAAGACCAGAATCTGGTGGCAGAATCTATTCTGCTGGGGAGAGAGAGAGAGTTTCTTTCAGCAGCATCTGGAGGCTGGGCTGCTACTGCTGGACTGAGAACTGAGTCAGAATTTTCTTCAGACAAGAATTGTGGAGACTGAAGTTGCTGCCACCAGGAAGGCTGAAGAGGAAAGCTTCCCCCCTCCTTATCCCAAGCTGGAGAAAATGATTTTGATTTTGAAAATCTGGGAGGAGTGATTTTGATTCTGGGAGCCAGATGAGATTTCTTCTGGGTCCTAGGGCCAGCTGAACTGCTGGAGGACTGAGGAAGCATGGCTGTGGTGCCGGTATTCTGTCTGTTTTGATGTTTTTTTGCCAGATTCCTCTGCTGGTGAAGGACACTGCTGTTGTTGCAGAGGTCCTGGAACCTTGCTGTTGGCTCAGAAGCCCTGAAGAAGGATTTTCTTGTTGTATGCTTACAGAAATTCTGGAAGAGGGTGTTGCTGATGTTTTCAGGGGTCCTGACACTATTCTGCAGGCAGAGAGTGAATTGATGAGGACACTGGCAATGTATGTTGTGGCTTTGTTAAGCTTTGTCTCCCCAGGAACAGAGGTTGCTGAGAACTTGCCTTGGGTCAAGATGAAGAAAAGATCTCTCCTTGGGTATTGAATACTCTGATGATAACATGGCTTACTAGTGACCTAGGGGTGGAGGGTTTGTGTATTTTCTAATGATTTGTACTTAATGATTAATGATACTTAGTAATTGATTGCTGAATAAGAGACTGATTGAGTTAACTTAGTTGCCCCACGATTGGAAGACTTTGACTATTGCTATGACCAGCACAGTTGGGTGGGCTAGTGATTGGTGAGAATAAAGAGATGGGGGTGTAATCAATAGTCTGTTTATTATAGAGCCATTTTATACAGCGTCAGTGAGACAAGGAGCCCACAAATTTTATATGTCCCCCAACAGAAGATCTAAGTGACCAGAAAAAATGCAAACAGTGTACAAGGACTGTCCTTTGATCTTGTTTACTCTTTACCCTAGTTTAAAGCTAGTTATTTATTAGGGCTTTATCATAGGACCATGTCCAGAGGCATTAACAAACAAGACTACCTGTCTTCCTTATTATCTGCCCTGTAACCTTACAGATGTTTATACAGGAGAGGGGAACATTCCAAGAGTGGAGCCAGGAGACCCCTGGAAGTTCTCTATAGACTATTGTACTTTGAGATGACGGAATGACTGAGTAAGGAGGAAAACCTCTGTAGGGATACCAGACGATTGTTTTTTGTTCAAAACTTTGTGGTGGAAACTATGTGGCCATTTTAATGATAAGCTGTTGTGAATACTATATTGTGATTTTCTGTGATTAAGTTGTAATATTGTGAATGCTATACCTTGATTTTCTGTGAATGTTTTCCTTTGATTTGTTGCTGAATAAACAGAGTGTGCACTATACTGTGTAATTAGAACCTTAAAAGCTGTTCACAGCAGCATTCTTCTGGAAAGCTGCTTGTGCATGGCATAACAAGGACCAAAGAATCAAA
The DNA here is from genome assembly GCA_028627135.1 of Pseudochirops cupreus. NCBI lineage: Eukaryota > Metazoa > Chordata > Mammalia > Diprotodontia > Pseudocheiridae > Pseudochirops > Pseudochirops cupreus. The sequence continues at coordinate 2,553 of JAQQSU010006626.1, read as the reverse complement.
GATTTGGAGCTGGTAGGGACCTTGGAGAACTCCAGAAGTATGTCCTAGGGTCTACTCCAATGGGGGCTCATGCCAGAGGCATCCTCCCCTAATGAAGTGATATAACAGCATCTTTCCCTTTCTTTATCGGCTGATATAAGAATGAGCTTAGTGCTATTTAGAGGCACAATGGCTAGAGTGCTGGGCTTTGTCAGGAAGATGAGAGTTCAAAACATGCCTCAGATACTAGCTGTGTAATCCTGGGCAAGTCATTTAATCTCTGCCTCAGTTTTTTTCAATTGTAAAATGGAGATAATAAGATCACCCTCCTCCCGAGGTTGTTAGGAGACAATGTTTGTAAGGTGCTTGGCATAATGCCAGGCATATGGTAGATGTCTAATAAATGCTCGTTGTCTTTCTTCCAATAAACCACCCTCAAAAGCACAGGGTGAGAGTGAGGTAGTTAGACAACAGGTCATCAGAGGGGTTTAACAAACTGCAAGCTCAAAAGGAGTCATATTGCTCCCTGCCTTTCCCAGGAAGATCTAGGTTCAAATCCTTCCTCTGACACTAGCTGTGTGGAAGAAGCCCATTAAGGCATATGCCAAATTAGTTTTTTTTGGCTGCCATCCCAGGCTTGATCAGGAGAGGCACAGCATGTAGAAGCAGGGACAGGATAATCTTCATGTTTTCTGCTCTGGGCAGCCCACATCCAGAGGATCATGTTCATTCTGCATTCCACATTTCTGAAAGGCAATATTGATAAGGTGGAACATGGCCAGAGGAGGGTAACAAGGATGAGAAAGAAGGAGAAGGAAGAGAAGGAAGAGAGGAAGGAGGAGGAGGAAAAAAAGAAGGAGAAAGGGGAGGAGGAGAGGAAGAATGAACAGAATGAATTGGCCTAGCACCAATTCCATTTCAATGAAGAAAGTCTCTTAATAGGGATGATTTGAGAAGATGGCGGGAAGTAAACAGTAGCTTCTCCAAGCTCCTCAAGAATTTCGTCATTAAAAGCCAAAAAGTAAATTTGAGCAGATTCAAGAGTGACAGAACCCATTGGGAGACAGAGAGTGACAGATTCCCAGCCCAGAAAAGTACCTACTCAGGTCAAGGCAGGAAGAACGAGGAGCACACAGGAGTGGCACCAGCCTGGACCTGAGAGCAGAGTGCGGCAGACTGAGAAGCCTCACCCAGCCGGAGACTTCTGCAGCCATCTCACAGCAGAGCAGAGGACCAACAGAACTCGGTAGGAGGGAACGTGGGGCGCATAGCAGGGTCAGTGGTTTTTCCTGGGGCTAGCAGCCTGCCGCCTGGATGTTTGAAACTACATACCCAGATGGGACGGAAGAATAAAATCTAGGTGCTCTGATCCTCCCTGACACAAAAAAAGTCAAGAGGTAAATGCCCCATCTAGAGTACATTCTTGCATAAGTGTAAACAGCCCCAGGCTTGGAAATCACTGAGAAAGGGGGAAGAGAGATTGTAGGGAGCCTAAGCCCAGGTGGGTGGAGCCAGCAAGCCTTAAAAACAAAAGACCAGGTGTGCTTTAGAACCACCTGGCCAATCAGCAAAATATAGCCCCGCCCTTCCACTACAGTGAACCTGCCTGAGAAGCAGCCCACAGAAACAGGTGGAAACCTGAAGGAGCCAGACCATCTTGCCCCCATAAGTTACTCTGTGAGCCTCAGGTAACTTAGGGGAAACATTGAGAGTCCTGGCCCTGGCCTCAGCCCACACACTCAGAGGCCACAGCTCACGAAGTTAACAACCAAACCCCTGCCTCCTAGCCTGAGAAGCTCAGTACTCCTGCACCCCAGAAGCAGATATTCACTCTAAAAATACAGGATATAGGCAACCACAATGGAGAAGAAGGAAACTGCAAAGGCTAGAACCATCAAATCATTCTATAGTGAGCAAGAACCACCAAACTCAGAAGGCAACATGGACTCTACACACAAACTGGAGACCACAGAAGGAAATGTGAATTGGTCCCAAGCCCAAAAAGCATTCTTGGAGAATCTCAAGAGGGATTTTAAAAATGAAATTAGAGAGATAGAAGATAAATTTAAATCTACAGTGTCCAAATTGGCAAAAAATTTCACAGTAGAAAACAAAGCTTTAAAAAGTAAAACTGGAGAACTAAGACAGGAGCTCCAAAATCTAACCAGAGAAAATACCTCCCTAAAAATGAAAAATGAACGTATGCAAAAGGAGCTCCAAAAACTAATTGAGGAAAATAATTCACTAAAAATTAGAATCAGTCAAATTGAAGGCAAGGATTCTATGATGCAACAAGAGTCAGTCAAAAAAAACATAAAGATTGAAAAATTAGGAGAAAGTGCAAAATATCTCACTGGAAAAACAATTGACCTGGAAAACAGATCCAGGAGAGATAATCTAAGAATTATCAGCCTACCAGAAAGCCATGATGAAAAAAGCAACCTGGACAGCATCCTTCAAGAGATTGTCAAAGAAAACTGTCCTGAGGTCTTAGAGTCAGAAGGGGAAATAGTTATTGAAAGAATTCACCGATCTCCTCCTGAAAGAGACCCCAAATTGAAAACTCCAAGAAAT
>JAQQSU010006625.1:0-13459 GCA_028627135.1 Pseudochirops cupreus | reverse complement strand
CCCAAACCCTAGATTCCTTCTTTGGGGAAAAGAAAGATCATGGGAGAGAGAGGGAGGAGGAGAGCGCAGCCAGAGCACCCCCACCAGGGGCCTCCAATAAACATGAAGAATGCCTTAAAGCTAGAGATGAGCTGAAGAAGGATTTTCAAAACCAAATAAGGGAAGTGGAAGAAAAATTGGGAAGAGAAATAAGAATGTTACAGGAAAATCATGAAAAGAGAGTCAGCAGTATGACTGAAGAAATCAACACCCTAAAAAACAGATTAACTCAAAAGGTGAAAGAACATATGAACAAGTGGTTTTCAAAAGAAGAAATGTAATAAACAAAAGAAGAAATCTATCAACTATATGAAAAAATTGTTCCAAAACTGTAATAATGACAGAAATTCAAATTAAAGTACTTCTGAGGCTCCACCTCACACCCACCAAATAGACAAAGACGGCAATTGCTGGGTTGATGGGGAGCTATGAATCTGTTCTGGCCATTCAGCAAACAAGCTTGGAACTATGTCTGAAAAGTAACTAAAACGTACCCCTCAGACCCAGGGCTATCCCTAGCAGGTCTGTCCCTGAAAGAGATGAAAGAATTAGGAAGAGTATATTAAAAGATATCAACAGGAGCTCTTTTTTCTGGTAGCAAAGAAAGAGAAACAAATGGGATGCCCATCAAGTGGGGAGTGGCTAAATTATGATATATGAATATAATGGAATATAATTTACTGTAAGAAATTATGAAAGGAACAATTTCAGAGAAACCTGGGAAGATATGTATGAACTAATGCAAAGTGAAGTGAACAGAACCAGGAAAGCAATTTATACAATAACAATAATGTAAAGAAAAATAATTTCAAAAGACTTGAGGCTTCTGGTCAATACAACCATGATTCCAGAGAAATGGTGATGAAGAACACCAGAGAGAGATGATAGATGTAGAATAAAACATATTTTCAGCCACCAAGAGGGATTCTGTTTTGATTGAGCATTTATTTATTACAAGTTTTGTTTTGTTTTTCAATTTTGGGACAGTGGTGATAAGGAACTTGAAATAAAGTAGCTATAAAAGGAAAGAAAAGAGGGTCACTGAAGAATTTTTTTTAAATGCGCAGAACAGAAGGAAGGCCAGAAAGAAGCACTGACAAGTAGGGCAGCTTTGAAAGTTATATATTTTAAAAGACAACTGTATATAACTGTGCATAATTAATCTGCAGTTTCATGTAAACTGGTCTTTTTTTGTTCAGATATATATGTGTGTGTGTATATGTGTGTGTGTTTATTTATGTGTGCATGTGTGTGTATGAAATTTGGTGTTTGTCAAGTTCAAACTAAAAAATAAAATTCTAAAGAAATAAGTTTTGCTAAACCTGATGAGCACAGCAACTTCCAATGATCCTTGTAAGGATACTTCCAGAAGAGACATTGTTAAGGGTTGTTAATGAATACTATAAAGCATTATTAGGCATTCTAGAGGACTAGACAAGAAACTGAAGACTTTGGAGTCATAAGTTGTGTTTTTACCATTGACTAACTGAAGACAGGGCTTTCAAAGGAAAAAAAAAAGTACAGATTTGGCAAGTGAACATGTATTTAAGAAGACTGTATGTGAGAATAGTGTATGTCTTTTTGGATCGGGCTTAAAAATGTAAGAGTAGTAGAGTCATGGCTAGTGATGAGTTGGATATTTTTACATCTAATTAAGAGGAGTTTAAGCTGAAAAGGAAAGGAAAAGGTTGCCTATGTATATCTGCAAAGCCAGATAGAGGATGACACTTACAGCACAGGAAGAATAGTAGTAGAGAGGTCTAATAATTCACAGGGGATAAAATCTAAGGAAGAAGCCAACAATAAATTCCTTGGCCTCAGATGTTGACACCTACCTGCACAATCTATGGGAAAGAAACAGTGAATCAGGTATTTAATGCAAAGAGTTAAGTTTGATATCACAGGCATTACTGAGATCTGGTAGCACAGGATCTCTAAGCTGAATATGATTGATTTCTTATTCATAAAGCAAAGAATAGATAAAGTGCTGGAAGAAGCATTATATATTAAGAGAATGCATTTATTGGGTGGAGAACTATAGTGGCAGGCATTTGGGAGAAGGTGGATAAACAGAAATGATATTCTTATAGACATATACTATAGAGCAGAGGTATCAAACTCCCTGCAGGCAGTTCACAAAACCCCTAGATTAAATTTAATTAGGAAATTTTTTTAACAAAATAAATAAAAACTCAATACAACATTAATAATGTTAGCCTATGGTTTTCTAAGTCAGTATGTGGCCCAACTGGATCCTTATTTGAGTTTGACACAACTGCTGTGGACCACCCAGGCAGAAGTGGGAAAGAGATGAGGAATTCAGGAGAAGACAAACTTGGCACAGGTCATCGTATAGTAGCAACCCAATATCCGTTGGAATCTTCTTTCTGTGTGTGTGTCTTCCCCCCCACCCCCCTCTCACACCCAAGAGCAGGGGGAAGGCAATATAGTCTTGACTTGTTTTAATGTTAGTTTTCTCCTTAAAAAAGAAAGGGAATAAAAAGGGAATTGCTATTCTGGACCTGATTATGACCAAAAAAAAAAAAAAAAAAGGAAAGAGAGAACTGTAGCTCTAAAGCCATGATTCTATGAACTGGATGCTCAATTAAAAATTACAAGAAATCTTTCAGGGAAATAATAATTGCATCTGAGAATTTCCAACAGAGAAAGAAAGAACTGGGCATTTCCTGAGATTTGTTCTAATTTTTGGAATAGTCTCCAAATGGATCAAAGAAAGGATAAGTGGCATCCCCTATCCTAAAATTCTATAATGGAATCAAGTCCAAAAGGTATAGAAAGTTCTCAGGGATGAAATTCTTGACATACAAACACATAATTCTGAAGAGGAGGAAAAGGGAAAATTATTTTTAAAAGTCCAATATGAATATATACAGAAAACTAATTGAGCAACTTCAATTTAAAAGTACATGTATATGCAATGAGAGATTGTTAAGGAAAGCTCTTATATTTGATTTTCCCCCAATTTATTTGATGCAATTACAGTATGAAAAGGTCAGATAACAAATAAAACAAAATGTAAAGGTCTTGCCTTAAAAGGAATGTAAATTAGTATTTATACTTTGCTTTTCCTTAAGAAGATACGAAATTCTCCAGCCAAATTTAATGGATTTATAGAATTCACAGCTATAGGCTATCCTAAGGATCAGTCATGCCCCGGCAGTCTTTAAAAGTATGACACAAAGATGGTGGAGTAGAGTCAGAAACCCAGACAAACTCTCTGTCCCAACATTCCCTTCAAAACAACTTTAAAATAATAGGTCAAATTGAATTCTGGAGTGGCAGAGTCAGCAAGAGGTTGGGGTAAGACATTCTCCCAGCCCAAAACAACTTAAGAGGTTGGTAGGTGAGGTCTATGACCCCAGGGTAGGGACTGGCCTGTAACTCAAGCAGTGGCATAGGAGGTGACCGCAATGGCAGCAGTGGGCAGTCCACAGATGGTAGCAGACTGGACAGCTCATCAGAAAGAGATTAAAGAGGACCCTGAAGCGACACACCCTGCAGGACTAGGTGCTGTTAGGCAACTCTATTGCCTACACAGAGTTCTAGGTCACAGTGCCAGGGCAGAGGGAAGTGCTTGTGGTTGGTCAAGAGTGGGAGCCTTAGTACTAGTGCTTGTGGCTACAGGGGAGTAAGGGCCCTTCCTGGGGAAAGACCAGAGTGCAGACCAGGAGAGCAGTGATCACACCACACCTGGAGTACACCATCTTGGAAACACTGAAAACTTGCAGATCCCCAGAACTAGCTCTGAAAAGAGCAAAGTAAAAAAGCCTGAAGCTTGGGAGAGCACCCCCAGTGCCAGGTGAGCAGAGCCCAACTTTAACTTACAGTACAAAGTGAAAAAATAAGCTGCAAAAAAAAGCAAACAATAAAAGAAATGGACCATAAAAAGGCACTAAGTGGCAAGGAAGATCACGACACAAACTGAGAAGAAGTCAGCAAAGTGAAGAAAGGCAAGATGACCTCTGCTGATCCTGACTAACTCGGGTCCTATAATTCTTGGAACTGAGAATGAAAAGAGCCTAACAACACTTGAGGAATAAGAGGAAATGAGGTCCCAATTTCTTTGCAGAATGGCTGAAACATAACATATTCATGAATGGCCCATGAGAGCAAAAGTATTAAGGAAAGACCATGCAGTGAGATACCAAATCAGGCCACAGATTGTGGTCATAGTGGTGGTAGAAATGCCATTTTAAGGTGGGATGGCATCAAGTAAGGCCACAGACACTGGCGAGGCATTTTTTTGAGAAGGGAGAGAAAGGGGCTACCCTATTGATAGGTCTGCAAGTGTGACAGTCACTCATGGACCTCATCCCAATGCTCATTGGAATAGAAGCTTTCACTCATCCTGTTTTTCTGAACTGGGCTGATTCACCTCTTCTTAAGGACCCCAGCGTCCTCTGCCACTGGGGCTCCCAGCATTAGTGCCTAATCCAGTGTATACATTGGAACAGCTTTAGTGCTGATCAGAACTCCTAAACTCCAGCAATATACTAGTTTTAGTTTCTCTAACTAGAAGGGAATATTGGCTTGTGTCTGCTCCACTCCTTCCCACCCAGGGAACTGATCTCTACCAAAGAGAAGAAAGTCCTACACTTAAAAGGCCTTTGGTAGTATAGCTGAACATATAAGTGGAGAATACTAGATTTTCCAATATGGTCTGTTTCTTAGGCTTCAAGGTGGGAGGTAGTCCTGAGCTAAGAGAAATGTGATAACCATCCCCCTTTCCCTGAAGTCTGTCTGAGTCTGTTGTGCTACAGGTATGTCTGGTATAAGGATTACTGTAACATATTTCTATCTTAGACTTTTAATTTTTAATAAGTTTAAAGTACAGTCTTCTTTTGAGTAGGCATCTCTAATCAAGCAGGGCTCTACTCTTAGCTCCATGGGAAAACTCCCAAAAGTGAGAGCACCTTTTTAAAATGTGAAGCCCAAGGAAAATGTATATTCAGTAGAATCTGGCTATTCGTAAAGTATCTCCTCTCCCTATAGAAATTATATATAGGATCGACACAAATAGACTAAGCCTCTTTCCATGTTCAGAAGAACTTCCCAGTGCATAAAAATGGAGCGAAGAATAATCAGTGCATGGGACCCCAAGAGAAAAGCTATATTTTAGGAAACATTGAAATAATGGCTAAATATCTGCGTAAAAGTAGTTAAAGGAGAGAGGGGAAGAGAGAAAATATTCTTGGATGATTATAAAATACAGCTTATTTACCTGGGAGATTTTACAGTATATTGGGTAGTTTTTTTAAAAAAAAACTGGTCTTAATTACCCCAGAGACTAGAATTCCATATGAGGTAAATATGTTTTTAGATAGTTTTCTAAAATGCCTATAATTTACTCAAGAAAAAAAAGGACTGTGTCCTCTGGAACCAATCTGGCCTCATAGGTAAATATAAATTTAAGTAGATTCTTAAGAAGCATATCATGTACAGTGCCTGATGGACTGAAATGTCTTTGAAGACGCTGGAAAGGTCCATCAGTTAAGTATATATTAGAAATGTATTGAAAAAAATGTATCATTTTCTCAGTGGACTATAATTGGCTATGCATAGTAAAAATACTTATTTAAAAAAAATGTATTCTGTAGCCACAGATTTTAACCCTCAATAACGATTCCATTTTACTCTTTTTTTTTTTTTTTCAAAACGAAGATGCTAAACAACATTAGTGAGACTGATGGAAATGAAATGCCTGATAGATGTCAAGCTATAATTTACAACTCTTTCAAATTTTTTTCTCCTTTTCTCTAAATGTAGGTATAATCACTAGCCACAGGTGAAGTGTTAAAGAAAACACAGAAACATCATTCTGCCTCATTTGCAGAGAATTGATGATTTCAGGATTGCTCAGTTACACTTAAACTTTCAAAAATGTATCTTTTTCACTATCCAGGAAGAATTTCCAATCTTAAACATTATCTGTCAAAAAAGAGCCCTGGAAAAATGAGTTTTTCCTTGATGCAGACCATTTAAACATTCATTTTGTGAATGATCCTTTATTTACCACTGTTTGTCTTCTTTGAAAAACCAGTAAAATAGTTTGGGAAGGCACAATTTGGTTTTTTTTTTATTTTAGGGAGGAGCTATCCATGGTGAGATACTGTTAATTGTTGCGTTGGGAGATAATGAGGTGGGCAACAGTGGAGGTACCTTTCTAGCTGAGTGGAAATGAGAGAGAGCTGAAGGATAGGACTACACTTTAAAATATCCATATCTCGCTATTTTGGTACTGACTCTTTGAACTTCTTTCCAAGTAATCTTGAACTTGGTTATGATCCTGGTTTTTATCTCAGACCCTGCTTTGTATCTGCTACTGCCTCTGGCGCTTTCTAGCTCCAAGACATGTATACCCAGTCATTGATCTCTGCTTACTCATGCCATATTTCTGCTTATATCTCTCCCCTTCTGCCTGTAAGAAAATTTCCATCTGAAACCTCTTTCCCATTTCTCTACAGCAGGAAGACTTCAGCAAATAAAATGGAACAGCTGCAGCTTCAGCCCTTGTGTGTTCTGAACTCAGTCCCATTTGCAAGTGGGACTGGTTTTAGGGGGACAATGCATGTGTGATGGTAGGAGGAGTAACCAATATCAGACATACAGCATGGAAAAGGTTAGTCTAGGGCAAGGGATAGGAGGGAAGGCATGCTTTCTTGACTTCAATTTGGTCAACAAGTATTAATTATCTGCACAGTGATAGCTATAGAGGAAAAGGAAATTGGATTTGGAGCCAAAAGACTTGGTTTGGAGTGTTTACTCCATTACTTACTACACATGTAAGCCTCAGTTTCTTTCTCTGTAAAATGGGAATCATGACATTTGCTTACTACATATAATAAACCTGAGGAAATTACTTCATAGATCAAATGCAAAAGGGTTTGTCACTCATGATCTGTTATATTATAAGATACACAAAGTTATTGCTTTCAAAATGTTCATAATCTTGTTGGAAAGACAAGACACAGATATACACAATTAACTACATATACACACAGAGAAAAAAATCATGGGTAGACATATATTGAGTTGAGTGGTACATGTGATAAATATTATGTGTTCAGAAGAGGGAGTAAATCATGGAAGGCTTCTTTGAAGAAGTAGAACTTGAGACAAACCTGGAAGGCTGCATCAGATTTTCATGAACAGAAAGGAGGTGGGTAGGGCATTACAAGTGGGTGGGATAGTAGGAGTAAAAAAGTGGGGAGCAACTGGAGTAAGGCAGTGACAAGGAAGAAGTAAACATAGATGCTATGAAGGCAAAATTCACAGGAAAGGAATGACACAAAACAAGTGTTCCGTTAATATTATGTTTGTTGATGGAAGGTAGGAAGATATGGATAATGTTGAGGTGAAAGAGAGAAGATGAGTTCTCCAAGGGAGATAATAGAGAGGAAGCACAAAAAGAAGGGAGTTGTATCCTTTTGAGTACCCAGTAAGTAGATAAGAGGAAAAGTGGGGTCATTAAAACAGAAAAAGAAGGAACACTGAGAGATATGAGAAAAATTAAGGTTGTGTGGTCTCAGGAAGGCCAAGTTTCAACAAGGTAGGGATGGTTTATAGCAGCGGTTCTCAATCTTCCTAGTGCATCAACCCTTTAATACTCATATGTGGGTGTATCTGCATGTGGGCGGTGTCTCAGTTCCTAAGACCATCGGAAATATGTGTTTTCTGATGGTCTTAGGCAACCCCTGTGACCCCTGTGAAAGGGTCGTTTAACTCCCAAAGGTATCGTGACCCACAGGTTGAGAACCGCTGGTTTATAGCATTGAAAGAGTGTTACAGAGAGGTGAAAGAATAGGGAATTATCATCAGTTATAGCAATTAGGAAATCATAAAGAGATTTTTAATGTTGCAGTTTTAAAAAGAGCATTTAGGGTAGCTAGGTGGTTCAATGGATAGAACACCAGCCCTGGAGTCAGGAGAACCTGAGTTCAAAACTGGCCTCAGACACTTACTAGCTGTATGACCCCGGGGAAGTCACTTAACCAAGATTACCTCCAAAAATGAATAAATGAAATAAAAATTTTTTAAAAGAGCATTGCAGAAATTTAATGTAAAGCATTAAGAGGGTCAACAGGTGGAAAGAAGTTGGAGGCAGCAAGTATGCTCACATGTTTCAAACATCTTGAGTTGATTGCTTCCTCTTAACATTTTTATCAACAGCTCATCCATAGAGTAGGTACTTATTTTAAACTAACTTAATATTTAATGAATAAACTAATGAATAAATCACCAAAAATTATCTGGAAAACAAGGAGGGGAATAACATCTTATTAAATTATTATCAGTTTTTCAGTTTCCTGTAGTACCAATGTGAGAAGATAGAGAAGCAACTATGGATAAATAACACAATCATTCTGATGAGAAATAGGTTTATTTATTTCCCATCCACACCCTTTACCTGTGCTCTGACTTCTAATTCCATGGTTCATTTTGTCTCATAACTTCACTGAATTACACAAATTCTGCATTGAAAAGGACCTCGCAGTTTGTTAGAGTCAACCTATAGCTGACCAAAAATCGCGACAACATCCCTAGACTCTTTCTGAAGCAGGTGGGTGGCACAGAGTGAGAAGACCTTAGTTCAGATCTGGCCTCAGATACTTACTAGATACAATGTATTACTAGATATGTAACAACACACAAATCATTTAACCTCTTCCTGCCTCAGTTTCCTCAGCTGTAAAATGGGGAAAATAGCATCTACCTCTCAGGGTTACTGTGAAGATAAGATGAGGTATTGGCAAAGTACTTTACAGAATTTAAAGTGTTACATAAATTATTATTATTTCTTACTATTAACTTTAATGAGACTACTGCCCTGTGAATCAGACCATTCTACTTATAGACAGTTTCAATTGTTAGTAAATTTTTTTCCTCACAGAGTCAAAATGTTTCTCTCCTACTTTCCCTCACTTTCTCTCTCTCTCTCTCTCTCTCTCTCTCTGTCTCTCTCTGTCTCTGACTATATGTCTTTCTGTATCTTATGTCTCTCTGTATCTCTATCTTTGTCTCTATTTCTCTGTCTCTCACAGTCTCTCTCATCATGTGTCTCCCATTTTGATAAATTATTTCTAGTTTTCTCCTCCATCCAATATCCTTCCTTAAGTGAGGCATTTAGGATTAAACTCAATATTCCAGCTATGGTGTGACTAGGGCAGAGAATAATGAAAGTATAATTTCCCTTATTCTAGATATTATACCTCTTTTTTTATTTCTGGCTTTTTGGAGGGGGAGAGGCAGGGCAAATGGGGTTAAGTGACTTGCCCAAGGTCACACGGCTAGTTTTTGTGTTAAGTGTCTGAGGTCAAATTTGAACTCAGGTCCTCCTGACTCCAGGGCCAGTGCTCTATTCACTGCTCCACCTAGTCACCCCTATTATACCTCTTTTAATATAGAGACCTTTGAGATGAGGTCAAGTTTTTTAGCTTCCATGTTTCATGGTTGACTCATTGGACTTGAAGTCAACTAAAACACATCTTTCACTCCAAACTATTGTCTAATTTTTTTTCTATGTTTGTTTATTCCTAAAGTTTCTTTGTTTTTAAAATTTGAATGAAGGACTTTATTTCTATTAACATTCTTATATTTGAAGTCCAACTTTGTCATCCAGTATCTTAGCTATACTTTCTAGCTTCTTGTTATCTGCAGATTAAATAAGTATGCCATCTATGCTTTCATTTAAGTCATTAATAAATATGGTATAGCATTTTTTTGTAGTATCAAACAACTGGAAACAACACTGGTACTCTTTGAATGGGGAATGGCTGTATAAATTTTGGTATGTGAATATATTGTTATGATTGCACCATGATAAATAATAAATATGAGAAATTTAGAGAAATATAGGAAGAACTGTATGAATTAATGCAAAGTAAGCAGAACCAGGAGAATGACATTCACAATGATTACAATAACATAAATGATAACAACATTAAAGGACAATTAAACTCATTAATTTCAATGACCAATTTCCATCATGGAGAACTGATAATGTAACTGATTATGATCTTCTCAACAGAGATGTGGAAGATGGCAACTGTATACAGTCATTCCCCAATGAGGCAGGTGAGAGGTGAATGGGGGTAAATTGGGTTTACTTGTATTTGCTGGTTCAAAGCTGCTTTGTGACACAAAAGTCAACCTTTCCAAAGTTATTATTCATCCAAAGATGCTATATGGATATGAATCATAGAACAGCATTATCTCCAAAGAATAAAAATTATAAGTGCCCCAAAGGACACTGCACAAATTTTAATAGGCTACGAGAATATTATGAACGATAGCTTGTGAGCATGACACGATGCAAAATACATCATCAAGTATATGTATGACTAGAAAAGGGCCAATCATGTAGTGAGGATAATAGATGACCTACTATTTTAAGGGTCAAAATTCCTGGAGGAAGGATTTTAACCTGTTATATAGATCCTCCACATGGAATTTATATGTCAATTATCTGTGCAAGGATATAAACAAAAATCACAGAAGTAGAAGGGCTGAAATAATTGTAATCTGCATTGATAGTAGGAGTGCACTCACATGGATGACATCTAAGTAGGAAATCAATCAATAAGCATTTAAACACCTACATATTGCACGCTATATAAAATACTTAATAAAAATAACACCAAAACACGTCAGAGTTTGGAGACCGGCCATTTTATATCAATCCTGCATTCATTTGGCTAGAGATGCATTTAATTAATTGTAAAATGGAAACCAACATAGTAATACTCCTGCAAAGTTCTCATGAATGATTTCTATTATTGCCTGAAAATCTTATGTATCAATAATGCTTATTACGGCATGACTTAAGAATTCTTTGTGAGGTTGGACATATTCTAATTGTTTAAGAAGCTACTTAATTGCTCAGACATTTTAGAAAGTGAACACAAGACTTCAAAGACAATCAGGGCTTATTCTCAGGGGCTAATGCCTTTTTGAACTTAGTGCCTACTCACCCAATAGCCCATATTAGTCTAACATGATGCGTTAGTGCCATTGCCATTCTAAATTTATTTGCATAAAAGACTTTGTAACATTCATTTATTTATTCTGAACCTATGATGTCAATGTTGTAGGGAGTCCCAGGAACAAATAGTCTGTGATTTGGATTCTTAGAGAGTTGTCTGGGACACTGAGAAGTGAGATGACTTTCCTAGGGCCATAGAGCCAGAATGTGAAAGAGATGGGACTGGAGCCCAGGTCTTCCTGACCCAAAGACCACTATTCAAAGACCATTATCCAAGGCACCATTTCACTATTTTAATTTTTTTTTTACTTCAGAAACAAAACAGTTCATCACAGCCTATGTTCAGAAAGTCACAATTGCATCAGCATGAAGGTGAAATGATATTCACTCTATCACTATAATTACAAAAACGAACATCCTTACACCACCATTATATCAATCTCATATACAAAGCAATTCTTGAAAGGTAGAAGCTGAAACAAATAGCATCTGAATTCTAACCTTTCTTTACTTTTTCTAACACAAATGAAACAGAGATCAAGAAAAGATTCAGAAGATATATTATTTTACTTTGTCTTATTTTTTTCTTTTGGGTGGGAGAAGGTAGGGCAATTGGGGTTAAGTGACTTGCCCAAGGTCCCACGGCTAGTTTTGTGTTAAGTGTCTGAGGCCAAATTTGAATTCAGGTCCTCCTGACTCCCAGGCCCGTGTTCTATTTACTGCCCCACCTAGCCGCCCTATTTTACTGTGTTTTAAAAGGTCACCGATGAGTGGGAAAAGCCCACTTCAGGATGCTTTGTTTTCAAGGTGAATTATTAACTGTTAAAAGCCTGAGCTTCTAATGAAAGTAGTGATGTGAACAGAGTTGTGAGGGAAAACACAAAGTTCTTTTTATTGACAAATGCACATCCATCTTGGGCCAAATGCTGAACAAAATTTCACTAGTTCTCTATTGGTGAGGGCATAACCATCTAGATTAGTTTAATGTAAGTTCATCATGGACAAGAAGAGCTTTATTTTTGTATGTGTATCTCCAGTGACTGGCCCAGAGTCAATGCCTGATAAATGCTTGCAGATCAATAAATCTAAAAAGCTTCCCATAATGAAGTCATTAATTGCATTTACTCACTGAGATGGAATATCAGGAATAGCTCTGAGGGGTAAGATAATGGGCATCAGAATTAAATATTTCAACTTTACAGTTTTTTCATATATTAAAATTCTTGCCCCAGTAGATTCAGGAAAGCGTTTCAGTGTTATTTCTACCTACACCTTAAGTGCTGCTATCATTATTTAAACTTTTACTTGTGGAGTACTTGGGCGCCAAAAGAGAACACGCCTGAATTTAATTCCTACTGACAGTAATACAATGCATTAAAGGTGTAATACCATACATATGGTAGTTATATGTATATATAGTCACATTAAAAGGGGTTATAACATTCCTAAGACATCCTATGTCTAAAACATTTTTAAAAGCATATCTGCAGCACAACTTATCTTAAATTATTTTAATTGGTTTTGAGAAGGCTTCAGATTAAATGATGAGGTTCTGACTTTAACTGATTATAAGAGAGTGACAAAAGATGAACGTTTTGTTAGAAGCTGCATGGCATAATGGATAGAGAGCAAGACTCAAAATCAGGAAGCCATGGGTCCAGCTCCTGCCTCTGATACTTAACAGGTTTTCTCACCTTGGTCTCTACAAGAGCCTCTGCAGCTCTATGAGTATAAATTGCAGAGCAGTTGCCGATCTTCTCTGAGGCTGCTAGGTGGCGCTAGACCTGAATGAGGAAGATCTGAGTACAAATTCAGCTTCAGATACTTATCAGGTATGTGACCCTGGGCAAGTCACTTAATCTCTGTCTACGTCAGATTGCTCAACTATAAACTGAGGATAATAGCACCTACCTCCAAGGGTTGTTAGAAGTATCAAATGAGATAATACTTATAAAGCGCTATATAAGTGTTAGCAATGATGATGGTGATGATGATCCATATTGGGATAGGGAGTTTTCTATACCAAAGACATCATAGGTCCAGTCTTTAGCCCTATCCTGTCATTGTATCAGCTCCTAAGAAGATGATCTCACACCCAAAATTACCTATTATTTAGTTTGTATGAAATTTGTACAGGGAAGCAGCTTGGCTTACCTTAAAACCAGAAAGACTTGGTGTTCGAATCCTGCTTCATCACTAGCTGAGTGAGTCTAGGATGCTAAGTCATTTAACCTCTGTGCTCTAGACCAGTAGACCTCCAGGCCAAATCCAAGCTGCTGATTACTTTTGTACCCAACTAAGACCTACTTTTACACTTTAAAGTTTTATTTTATTTTATTTTATTTTTATTATTAAATTTTTTTTTGAGGTACATATTTTCTCCCCGTCTTTCCCCCGCCCACCACCCCAAAACAGCCA
>JAQQSU010006624.1:0-13459 GCA_028627135.1 Pseudochirops cupreus | reverse complement strand
CCTGTTTTGTCATCTTAGCCAATCTGACTGGTGAGATGTGGTACCTCAAAGTTGTTTTGATTTGCATTTCTCGAATCAGTAGTGATTTAGAGCATTTTTCCATATGCTTAAAGATATCTTTAATTTCTGCCTCTGAAAATTGCCTGTTCATATTCTTTGACCATTTATCAGTTGGGGAATGACTTGTATTCTTATAAATTTTACTTAATTCCCTATATATTTTAGAAATGAGGCCTTTATCAGAGACACTGGTTGTAAATATTCTTTCCCAATTTCCAACTTCCCTCTTAATCTTGGTTACATTGTCTTTGTTTGTACAGAAACTTTTCAATTTAATGTACTCAAGGTTATCCATTTTGCATTTTATAATGCTCTTCAACTCTTCTTTGGTCATAAAGTCTTTCCTACTCCATAAATCTGACAAGTAAACTGTTCCTTGCTTTCCCAGATTATTTACAGTATCAGCCTTTATACCTAGATCATGCACCCATTTAGACTTGACCTTGGTGCACGGCGTTAGATAATGATCTATGCCCAGTTTCTGTCATACAATATTCCAATTTTCCCAGCAATTTTTGTCAAATAGTGAGTTCTTATCCCAGAAATTGGAGTCTTTGAGCTAATCAAACAGTATATTACTATAATCATTGACTACTGAATCTTTTGTATCCAATCTATTCCATTGGTCTACTATTCTATCCCTTAGCCAATACCGAGCAGGTTTGATGACTGCTGCTTTATAATACAGATTAAAATCTTGTACGGCTAGGCCACCTTCCCTAGCATATCTTGTCATTAATTGCCTTGATATTCTGGACCTTTTGTTCTTCCAAGTGAATTTTGTTACTATTTTTTCTAGTTCTATAAAGTAATTTTTGGGTAGATCGATTGGTATGGCACTAAATACGTAATTAAATTTAGGTAAAATTGTCATTTTTATTATATTAGCTCGGCCCAGCCATGAGCAATTGATGTTTTTTCAACTAGTTAGATCTGACTTTATTTGTGTGAAAAGTATGTTGTAGTTGTGTTCATAGAGGTACTGGATTTATTTTGGCAGGTAGCTTCCTAAATATTTTGTAATGTCTGCAGTAACTTTAAGTGGGGTTTCTCTTACTATCTCTTGCTGTTGGACTTCGTTGGAAATCTATAGGAATGCTGAGGATTTATGTGGGTTTATTTTATATCCTGCAACTTTGCTAAATTTATTTATTGTCTCAAGAAGTTTTTAACTTGATTCTCTGGGATTCTCCAAGTATATCATCATATCATCTGCAAAAAGTGATAGCTTAGTCTCTTCTTTGCCTAATTTGATTCCTTTGATTTCTTTTTCTTCTCTAATTGCTGCTGCTATATCCTTATGAGTTGTGTGACCCTGGGCGAGTCACTTAACCTCTGCCTCCCTTAGTTTCCTTGACTATAAACTGAGGAAGATAATAGCTCCTACTTCACAGTGTTGTTGTGAGGATCAAATAAGATATTTGTAAAATACTCAATCCATTGCCTGATGCTAGTAGGTATTTAATAAATGTTTATTCCCTCCCTCCCTCTCTTCCTTCCTTCCTTCCTTCCTTCACTTCTCTGCCCTAGAGAATTAGATGAAGTGAAACATTTTTACATCAACTTCTCTGACCTTAGTTCTGGAGTGGTGAAAATACTGATAAGATCACTAGGAAGAACAGTTTCCCTCTTTTTACACGTTGTCTTTTTCTGCTCTAGAATAAGGGAAGCACCCTCTTAATTTAAGCCAACTGTTAGCATAAATAGTCGTTCTGGAAAAGAAATGGAGTTCCCTCTGGAAAGAACCTTTTTATTACCCTTTGCAAACATTGCAACAGTACTACATAAGAGAGATCTCCCTGGAGAGGCCATTTCATATTTGATGTGAAATTCAAATTATAAAAAGCAAAACAGGACACTTCAGAAGTGGCTACTTCTTGAGTGAGACAGGATACATTCAGTAAGGCATCAAGGTCTTCAGCATATTCCTGGGTGAGATGCCTTCAAAGTCCTGTCTTGTCCATCTTGGACCAGACTCCAGGAGATTTCTAACTAACCTGGCCTCTGCAGTTTAAGGCATCCTACAGTTTTCAGTCACTTTTGGCCTGTCAGCTCCTGGGAAGAAAACTAGTGGACAAACCCAGAGAGAAGAACAGCTAGGGACAGGAGTTTCTAAAATTTGTGGCCTAACTCTCCATCCTAAATTCATTTTTTCTTGTTTCCTTGACACCCCCTCCTTTTACAGTATGTCCACAGACAGTTCTGGCTGAGCAGTTATACAAGGGAGTGTGCTGAGCACACTTTGAGGAGGAAGCCTCTGCTGGCTATGGGATGGCAGCAATTCCATTGTCATGGCACTGTCTGCTGGTATAGTCTGTGGGTAGGATTTGCTTTCATGGACTTTGAAGTGGCTCTACTTTGACGCACAATAAGAAAGTCTTTCCCCTACTTACCACATAATAGAAGAGTAAACAATGGGCCTTTTAGTCCACAGTCAGAAAGACATGTGCAATGGCTTCTGTATGCATTGTGGAAAAATCAATACCATCCTATACAATGAAAGGTGACCACACCCTGGAAGGGAGACCCTGGATTAAAGGAAAGAGCTTTGGTCATTTCATGGCAGGTTCTCCTTCCTTTTCTGTTACTGTCCCCAAAATACAGCAAGAGTTCTTACCCTAGGGTCTTGGATAGGGTTCAGGGAATCTATGAACTTGGGAAAAAATACATCCTTGTTTTCACTAAATTCTTAACTGATTTTTGTGATTTGCTTCAATTACAAATATTAAAAATAATTATTGTGAGAAGGGGTTGGTAGTCTTCAACAAATTGAAGGTCTGTGACATTAAAAAAAGGTTATGAGTCTCTGGGCTTGAGGTTTTTAATGTATCATGGTAATACTGACTCCTCTTAAATCCTATCCTACTCTTTACATTAAGTCATTGAGAGTAACACATGCAGGTTAGGTATCCTGGACATTCTAAAAAGTGCTTTACTTTGGCCACGAGAAGTCACAAAAGGACAAATGACATATAGGTCAGAAATGCAATTTGAAGAATTATTTATACTGAGTGTAACTTGGGAGTTGTTGTTTAGTCATTTTCAGTCATGTCTGACTCTGTGATCCCATTTGGAGTTTTCTTGGCAAATATACTAAAGTGGTTTGCTGTTTCCTTCTCTGGCTCACTTTATAGATGAGGAAACTAAAATGAACAGGGTTAAGTGACTTGCTCAGGGTCACATAGCTAGTGTCTGAGGCCAGATTCTAACTCAGGTCTTCCTGATTCCAGGCCTGGTGCTCTATCCAGTGCCCCACCTGACTGCCCTTCTTCTGTAAGAAGGTAGTTGCTTATATTTGGATAAGATTGCACAAGCCTCTCTTCAGTTCTCGGTGTGTTTCACCTTATCTTGATCGCTGTGTTCCTACTTATTTCTAGAAATTGATTTCTTATTGCCTATACTCTTCAATAGTCTCTTGTGTACAAGAGGAAAGGGGTTTCCCTACATGCCCCAGAACCTTTGTCCTCTAGTTAAAACATGCCATCTTCTCCCAAATACAGAATGTTGTCCTAAGGCAGTAAATGCTAACTGGCTTTATGTGTAATGTGATACTTTGTTCATCACTCCTAGGATGCCATTTATTAGCCCAGGCACTGGCTAGATAGTCCAGACATTCTGGGATGGCTTATTGTCACTTCTGAACACTCAGTCTCCTCAATCTCTTCTGGGAAGAAGATCTGTAGGTTCTTGGTAGTTTTATTGATATATAATATATTAAAATTATATATTATATAATATGATATATGTGTAATTATTTAAAACTGTAATTAATTTGTATAATATCATCATTTTTTAAATAGACTAGTCTGGCCCAGATGAGTCTAGTATATACCTCCTCCAATTAGTTGTCATTTAAAAAATTTCCTAGAGTGTTTTATAATTTTATCTACACAAATCTTTAGTGTGTCCTCTTAAAATGGCCCAGATATTTTAAGCATTTCATAGTTATTTTCAATGGGACTTGGCTTTCTAATATAACCTTCTGGATTTTGTTATTGTTACTCAGACATGCTGTTGATCTCTCTGAGCTATTCTGAGAGAAGGCCATAATTAGGCCATAGGCCTCCTTCCACAAGACTCTCAGTCAAGCTACACAACAGTTGTAAACCTCAATTCTTCTTCCATCATTTTAGACTTCAAAGCACGTCAGCAAGCAGCTATGATGGTGTGCCTGATGCTCCTGTCCCTAAACTCACAATGTTCATTAGCCCAAACAGTTTTATTTTATTTACTTAGTTTCCTTCTATAGTACTACAATGGGGGAGAAGTACAGACTATGGGAGTCATTGATCAATAGCTTTTTTCCCTTATATCTGGCATTTAGAGAACGCTTTATCATTTATAAAGTTCTCTCTCTCTCCTTATCTATTATACATTCCTGTCTCACCAGGTTCTTGTGAGGATATACACATGTATATGCATACATACACATATATATGTAACATCATTTGATATTATTATATATATATATATATAAATATTTATTACCATTTGATCTAGAGAGCCCTTTATGATTCACAAAGTTCTATCTATCTATCTATCTATCTATCTATCTGTTATACATTACTTTCTCACCAGATTCTTGAGAGGATATGCACATGTATATACATGTATATAGCTATACATATATAAAATATCATTTGATATTACATATATAAATATTTTAATATCATTTGATCTAAATAACCCTTTATAATTTACAAAGTTATATCTGTCTGTCTGGACTATCTATCTACTATACATTCTTATCTCACAGGGTTCTTGTGAGGATATACACATGTATATACCTACATATAATATCATTTGATATTACATATAGAAATATTTAATATCATTTGAGCTAGAAAACCTTTCATAATTTACAAGGTTGTGTTTGTCTATCTTTCTAGCTATCTGTCTATCTATCTATCTGCACATTCCTATCTCACGGGGTTCTTGTGAGAATATACACATGTATATACATGTATATACCAACATATAATTTGATATTACATATATAAATATTTGATGTTATTTGATACTCACAAGAATCTTGTGAGGTAGGTGATTTGCCTAGGGTCACACAGCTAATAAGTGTCCAAGGGAAGATTTGAACACAGACCTTTCTGACTCCCAGGCCAGAACTCTATTTGCTATTCCACCTAGGTCATAAAAGTAAATTGTGTGCACAGCTGTCTTCATACCTGCTTCACTCCACTCCTGAAGTGAAAATACCCATTGGAATGAAGTTCTTTTCCAGATAATCTTTTCATTTTGGGGCTACCAGAGACTTCTCTTGACTGACTCCTGGGGTGGGCAATGTAATTTGAGTTCTGAGCTGTGCACTCCTTCGGTTCTATACTCTGTCTTTTGCCCCTGAACCACCTTCTCAATGCCTTTGTGACTTCATCAAAGTGGGTACTTCATCCAACAGTTGTCAGTTGCGAGCCATTTAGCCTTGCCCATTCTCTGTGACTTTTGTCCATGTTCTCTGCTAACTGGTGAATCCACTCAGTGTGTGTGGGAGCAGCCAGGAGAGTCCTTGAATTCTTCTAAAAACCCAAGAATACTAATGGAGCAAATGGGCTCTCCATATTTTTCTCTTATTCTTTTGCTACCGAAGCAGTCCTTAAAAAACAAAACAAAGCAAACAAACCAAAAACTATCTATTGATCTTTCGACCTGTCTGTCCTTTGATAACACCGTTTGAATTCTCAGTGGTGCGAGAGTGATTATCCAGCACCACCCCCCAAATATTTTAGTACCAAAAAAAAACCCAAGTAAATTTGCAAAGTATTTTATATTTATTTACATCTATTGCAACAACCCTGTGAGGTAGTTGCTATTGTAATTATTGTTGTTCACAATTTACAGATGAGAAAACTGAATCAGAGAGAGATTAAATGAAGGATCATGCAAGTAGTAAGTGGTTGAGGATGAACTTGACTCCCATTTTTCCTGAAGTCTACCTATTATACCAATGTCCAGGTACTTAGCCCAATCTTCCTGACTGTAGTACCCTCAAAGTACTCTGCATTGGTGCAATAGATCTCACTCTCAGAGTTTCTTCAACAAATGACTGGAATGTAACTGTTCACCTGGTTATTGTTTAACAGAGATACTCATTGCAAAACTTCAGTTATTATCATCCCTGCTATATAAGAGCCTCCTATAAATTCAGACAGGATATACCCAGGAAAGATTGTTAAGACAGGAGCAAACTTCTCATTTGAGGCAGCCTTTGGTCCTACCTCCATTCTAATTTCCCTATACCTTTTCTGGTTGGCTGAATTTTCAGAGAGAGCATGATTTTCCTCTTGAGTGCATATTACATAGCAAAAGATAACAGCTTCTTTGGGTATGCTCTTTGGAGCTATTTTCCAAAGTAATATCCTTGACTTTTGGAAATGAACCCAGCTGATCTTCACAGAAGAATAATGTAGAACAATGGTCTGACAAACAGCAAGCCTAGTTTGGGCTTCTTTGGTGAAGTCCAGCTTGTCTAGGTTTTGTTTTGTCCTCCTGAGTCCTACCCGAGTAGTCTGCTTGAGGGCCTACAAGGTTGGTTTTTCTTAGACTCTGACAACCCCCTTTGCTCACATTTCCTACCTAAACCTATCTGACTGAATCAGTGCTAAGTAAGGGAAGCATAGTTTTGGTTGTTGAAGCACAATTGTTATGTCAATTGATCATCTCTAACTCCCCTGACCACTTGGATTAACCTGGCATGCCTTATGTGCTCCACAGATACTGCACCTTTGATCAAAATGATTTGGAGTAATTTTTGCCACCCTTTGTCCAAAGTTAGAGACCTTCTTTACTTAGATGTAAGAGGTTTTTAGGAACCTAATATAGTTATCCCCTGCAATCTCAGTGGCATCAAACTGATTATTCAGCATCTCCAAATACTTTATTAGTAAGAAAATAAATACCTACTAAACTCCTATTGAAACTGAGGGCTATTCAGTCTTCAAGGCGCGTAGAATGGCAAAGATACATTTCACAAAGGCTTTCTGTTAGTAACTTCTTTACTCTTGGTTAGTCATCTGTCACTCCTGCAGCATCTTTGTGACATATGGCAGTGATGGTTTGAAGTCTTCCTTACCAGTTGATGGTATATTTTACCCTGACACTGGCACCCTTGCTGTTCCTTGCACAGGACACTCCATTATCCAATTTTGTGCATTTTTTTCTGGCTTTCCCCCATGACTGGAATTCTCTATCTCCTCAATTCAGTCTCCTGGATTCCTTCAAGTCCCTTATAAAATCTCACTTTCTACTACAAACCTTTTCTGATCCCCCTTAATACTATTGATGAGGTGCTTGAGTGTCTGTGCTTGAACCCCAGTTTGTAAAATCACATCAGTTTGCAAAATCACATTTCTCCCTAGCCTCAAATCTCCCCAGCCTCAGAGCATAATCTCTGCCCCTTCCCCCTGCTAGTACTCTGCCTAGCAACCATTCATGGAATGTTTATATCCCCTTAGTATAATAACCAGCTGGTACCTATGAATCCTTCACTGGATATCTATAAGTCCCATTATGCACATCCTGGATCCCTTGGTCACTTGGGACATATGCATACTCCCAACATCCATCTTGTCAAACATGACATTGATGGGTAGCAGACTGGGCATTTCTCAGTCAGCCCTGATGGCTAGTTGACTTAGTAATATTTCAAGCCTAAAACCACACCTCCATGCAACCCCCCTCCCCCCCCCCAGCTTTGGGCTATTTCCCAGTGAATTATGGGCAGTATGCCTACACAGTGGATGTTAAAAGTGCATGTTCCTTTAAGAACTGACCACTCCTTAACTCCTCCCTAATCCCACCCTTACTCACCTACTTAGAATAATTGGCACAGGTTATACTATGGATTAAAAACTTTTATTCTACCCCTTTAAGGTTGCAGGTTCCCTAAGGCCCCCTGCCTGCTGTATAGCATAACAATAAACTTTTACCAACTTGACTCAGAATGCTTGAGCCTGTGAGTCCATTCCAGACTGCCTGCCCAGGAACTCTGGTTATTGGGGTCCCTGAAACACCTATCCCCCTCCCCACCAACCCCCCGCATCATTTATTTATTTATTTAATTGCAGAAATTACTTTTTTATTCTTTGACAGAAGAAAGGTTTCCCAAAGGAGAATCCAAACAATTAAAATATATATAACCATATTCTTTTCCAAAGAGAGAGTTCTTCTAGCCATTTAATGGTTCCAGGGAGAGGTATGGACAAGCAGAGGCCTGTTGAAGACAGCCAATACAATGTACAAAAAGAGAACTAGACTAGGAGTCAGACTGCAATGCTTCTCTTCCCAGCATGGAGACTAATTATTTGTGTGACTTTGAACAAGTTACTTCTTTTTTCTAGGGTCTAGGTTTTCTCATCTGTAAAATGGGTCTATAATAGATGACCTCTAAAGTGACTCCTAGCTCTGAAATATTACAGTAAAGCTTGATTTTTAATAAATTGCTACAAAGTTTTAAGGAATAAGAGGCAGTGTGTACAATGAATGGAGAACTGGCCTGGGAATCAGGAAGACTTGTATTCAGATCTTGCCAAGGACATATACTGGCTGCATGACCATGGGCAAATTCTTTAACCTTTCTGGACTCACAGTCAATTCACTAAGACTGTAAATTATATGAATTCCTGGTCTGTAGCAATGGATGGAATTAACCCCCTGGGAGTTCCCTTGCACCAATGAAATCATGGTGATGAGAGATGATAGGTGTTTCAGGGACCCCAATGAGCAGAGGCCCTTGGTGGGCAGTCTGGAATGAATTCACAGGCACCGAAGCACCCCATCACTATTGCCTTCCTTCTATTAATTATCTCTAATTTGTCCAGCATATATCTTGTTTGTATATAATTGCATACATGTTATTTCTTTCTTATATTGTAATTATGGTGGCTACTCACCCCAGTCACATATATAATAACATACCACAGCACAATACTCCCTAGTCTCAACTCATACCTGACTATTTTGGTGCTTGAAAGAGTGGTATCTTGACTTGGACAATGTTAACACTGATAGCCTAGAGTACCACCAAAAATAATGATCAGTAATTTTTTAAATTGATTTGTTTATTTACTTTTAGTTTACAAGATTCAGTTCCAGAGTCCCTTGAGTTTCAAATTTTCTCCCCTTCCTCTCCTCCCCCCTCCCCCACCAATGGTGGCATGCAGTCAAGTATAGGATCTGCAAATACTTTCACATTGGACATTAGTTGGGTTGTATAGAAGGGTTGTACCAGTGGAGTGGACAATGGGAAAAAGGAAACAAAACCAAACATGGAAAAGAGCGATAGCATGTAGATTGCTTTAGTTTCCATTTAAACTCGATCAGTAATTTTTGAAAAAAAAACCAAAAACCCAGACTTGTAGATCAGTTTATAGATCAGTTGATCCCTAAATCTTATAAAGAAGTACCCATGTAAGATCTGAGGATGTCTTGCAAAATCTCTTTGGCTAATGCTCCCACCAAGGGAAATTATGGGAACATTGGTGTCTGGTTAATTTTACTTTTCCAAAAGGTCTCTAAGTTCTCTTGAAAATGCCCAGGCTAATAAAGCATCTCAATGTGAATAATATTGTTTTAGCCTAGAAAAATTATAGATAAAGCTTGTACCTATTCCACTTAACCCTCCAGAAACTCTCTTTTCTTTTTTGAAGGGAATTAAGCAAAATGTCTTCTTCTGAGTTTCACCAAAGAACTGAAAAAGGGGGAAAGCCCATTAATTGGGAAACAGCTGAACAAGTTGTGATATATGATTGAATACTACTGGGACATAAGAATTGATGATATTTATGATCTTAGAAACACATGGAGATCTATATGTTCTTACTGAATTACAATAGGGCTGGTGCACCTTAGTGCACACATTTCCTGGCTAGTGCCAATGTCTCTCTATCCCTTGATAGAGAAACTGGAAACAGGAAACACCTGGAAACTTTTTGGGGTCAATTTAACCTCACTTAACTATTCATTGACAATTTCAACAGTAGTTTAATGAACATTATACTTAATAAAAACATCAAGTATAATGCAGAGTTAAAGAAGACAGTTCTTAGTACAAATAGGATATTTTCCTACTCTTGGTTAAAGAGAACCAAAGAGATACAGCTGGGAAGACTATGTTGTTATCACTAGGTAAATCAGTCAGCCTTAAGGTATATCTGTTTCTTTTTCTTCTCCAGCTGTGCCAGTCAGCCTTATGGGGAACAGGACAGCTGTGTGCCATTGGTACTTGACCATGCAGATGTGGTGAATTGTACATCCAGCAGCCCAGGACACATGAAATGTGCTGTCATCTGTGAAAGGGGATTCATTATCCAAGCCAGCAGTGGACGGAGACTAAGGCCCACGGGGGTAAGTGAAGTGGTACTTGGTTGGAGAGGCCCACAGAGTCAGCATGACCACAGGATTAATTTCTGGGTGCAGGAATATTTTCATTTTGTTGATTTTCATTTTGAGATTTTTTTTTAAAAAATCCTATGAAGGAGCAAATAAGGGCCTTCATAAAGAAGGCCTTGACTTTAGAGATGCAAGGTTGTATATACACCATCTGTGGCTCTGAGATAAGAGATTTTACTATTTGAATAAACTGTGAATTTCTTGCCGAGCCTGTGTTACAGTAGGAATGACTGGTATATTCCCATTTCTTAACTTTTTCTTGTTTGAAGCTAGGCCCATCCTAGTTTGATTTGGATATGAGAATACCAGAGTAGTTAGAGATGCCAAAGTTTAGATGACAAGCAGCAGTTCTCTAGTTTGATACCCTTTCTTTTAAAGAGTCTTAAAAAAGAAGAAATTTTCCTTAACCTAGTCTTTCTTACCCCTCATGAGAAGCTCCAAATCCATTGGTTTAGGCAGAGGTTCCTTGGTTCACTGTAGCGTTTTGGTTAGATTTCATGAATTCCAGTAATCTGTTTACAAACAATCATTCATTCAATAATCATTTGATTGGCAATTATATGCAATGCACTATCATATTAGGTCAAAGGAAACCATTCTCTACCCTCAAATTAGTGATCCCACATACCTAGAGAAATTATGGGATATCAGGGGTGGAAAATACCTTTCCAGTAAGTGAGGGGGAGCCTACTCTCTCCTACTTTGGAATAGTTCTCATTGTTTGGATGTTTTTCTTTATAACAAGTGCAAATTTGCCTTCATATATCTTCTAATATTTTGTCCTAGTACCCAAACTGTGGGACCAACCAGAACAAATCTAATTTCTTGGAAACTAATGTTAACACCAAGTGGTGCTGAGGAGCGTGAGGGAGGTCTGTGCTTTCTTAACTCCCCCCACCTAATCATAAAGGAGAGAGCCAAGAGGACTCTGCCTTTGCCCCTTGAGGAACCATTTAGAGACCATACTTTCTCCTTCTAGCCACTCTGCCTTCTCTCTTCCTTCCCTTCTCCAGGATAAAGGAAGCTGGGGAGAGTTTGGTCCCTGAGGCTTGTTACTCCAAGTGAGCTCCACTTATAGTTTCTAGAATAATGGAAGCTTAAGTTCTTTAAACTAAGTGGAATGGTGTGAAGTTCCCTTTTAAAATTCTACTTTTGGGTGCTTATAATATTACTGTGAAATGAAGGACAAAGGACTCCTAAAGGAGAGAGTCAGATTGTGGAAGACATTAAATGCCAGACCGAAGAGTCTGAATTTCATTTTATTCTAGGGGCGATAAGGAATCGCTGAATATGTTTGAATAGGGGTGTGATATGGTCATATCTGCGTCTTCAGAGGAATGATCAGTCAGTTTTGTGAAGGGTGGATTGGAGAAGGGAGACACTGGATTAGGGAGACCAGTTTGAAGGCTATTACAATGGTTCAAGTTAGAGGAAAAAGGGGTCTGAAGTAGGGTTCCCATTTTGTGATTGTTTCCAGTATGTGAAAGACATTATCAATGTATAATTGGCAAGACAACAACGGCTGATTGAAAATAAGGGGTAAAGAAGGGAGAGGAGTCGGGAGTGAGTCTGAGGTTGTAATCCTGGCTGACTGGAAGGAGGATGGCACCTCAAGAGAAAAAGGGAAAACTTGGAGCAAGAATAGGTTTGGGAGAAAATGTGATGAGATCCAATTTTGATTTGTTGAACTGGGTGGCCTATAGTACTTCCAGGTAGAAACGTCCAACAGGTAATGGTTCATATGGAACTTGGGAGCTCAGGACTTTGGTTTAGTAAAGCCTGGATAGAAATACATGGCATAGAAAACCATTATTCCGTGATTTTATAATGAAACAATTCAGAAAGGTGAAACTCTCTTCTGCTATCCCCTAGCTAGTCCTAACTTAGATAAAAGGCTGAACTACTTTGGCAAAACTAGATACAGAAAGATTTTCTTACTGCTGGTGAGTTTTTCCTTTTGTATATAAATGGCATTTTTCACAGCATAAGAATGGAGAGGCATTGTAGCATAATAACAGCTGACATTTATACATGCCATACTTCTGAATTATGCTAGATGTGTGGTCATAGACCAGTCACTCAATATCCCAGGAAAATCACTAAGACTATAAATTACAAATGAATCAGTAATCTGCATGGACAAAGGGAGTTTCTATATTGAAATTTCCCTCTGTCAATAAAATCATAGGTTTGAATTCCCCTCACCCCAAAATAATGAGAAGTGAATATAATAAATTTAATATTGTTATTAAAAGAATGCTGATTTAAATAAAAGTTATTAGGAATTCATTGTATAATTATAATTTCAATTTTAATATACTATTAGTGGTGTTATTTTAATATAATCATGAAATATCTTTGTGACATTTAAAGTTAAAATTACCCCTCCTTTGAACTCTTTTGGTTATATTTAACATACTGTGCTTTACAGAATAATTACTTATATGTACAGGTCACCTTCCTTACACTATTGTAAGCTCCTTGAGAGCAAGGGCAACATCTAATTAATTTTTCAATTCTCCATGCCCTGGGCATGATGTCTTGTACATAGTATATGATGAATAAATATTTGCCGTTTGAATCCAATAACAGAAAGACAGATAAGTTACACAGAAAGGAGAAAAAGAAAAAATAATGTAGGACAGAACAAAAAAGTCATGAAAAATATAGGGGGGGAAATGGAAGAGCTTATTTCTTGAGAAGTGACTGGAGCTAAGGGAAGTGAAACTGAAAATGTTATATGCCCATTAAAACATCTTAAGAAAGTCAAGAAGAAAGTTGCACAGAGTTGAACAAGGTGAATGATGATCTGAGTAACACAGAGAGCTTGACAGGTATTCTTTTTTTTTTACTTATCTATTTTTTTTATTTTTTATTTTTTTAATAATAAATTTATTTTATTAAATTTTTTTTGAGTTACATATTTTCTCCCCATCTTTCCCCCGCCCACCACCCCAAAACAGCCATCCCAGTGTTTCCCCCCACCCCCACTCTATTC
>JAQQSU010006623.1:0-13459 GCA_028627135.1 Pseudochirops cupreus | reverse complement strand
CAGTATGAAGTAGTTGCTGGGTCAAGGTAGAGGAAGCCCAGAGTGCAGTCTAGAGGGTAATGAGGCTGTCTTGCAATTTGTATCTAAGGTCACTAATTGTATAATTGGCCTGGCTTCATCTGTTCATGACCTAGTCTCACAGGAAAATCAATGTCTTCACTCAAATTAGGAATCCTCATTTCTCTCTGCAGTAGGTCCATGTCAAGTAAAACCATCTGCTTACTGATGTTCCCAAATGTCCCATAATTATGTCCTGGGGCATTATGCTGCTTTCTGTGTAATGGGCCAGTGTATTCACCAGGAAGGAGGAGTGGCAAATTTTCCAGTCAATTTTTTAAGATGCCAAGACCAGCTATTTATTCAAAGTAGGATACCTATTCATTCTGGCTTGCAGGGATGTTAGAAATTCTTCTAATTCACAGTCTTAAAAAATTCCATTTTCTGACTGAAATATGGTTAGTATAATATGTGATTTCAGAGACAGTTCTTGTAAAAGAAAATATTTCAGCTATTTATTTTTAAATGAATTTGCCTGAATGTCAAAACGCAGACACCAGGTTTGGAAAATTGTTTTCATTGGTTTCTACTTTATAGAAAAGTGCATAAAGGAAACAAGACAGTGAACCCTCCTAAATGATGTTTTTCTTTTTAAAAAATTGTTACCCCTCTTCATATCACTCATTCAAATATCTAAGAACCAAAGCACAAGTTTTGAAGATAAAATGACATTGGAGAAAATAGTATGACAACACTCACATAGAAAGCAATTCGTACTGAGCATAGACAAAATGCAGCCTATTTAAGGGGAAATGGGATCAGAGATAACAAATCAAATTCTCCCCTTGTCTCTTTCAAAAACTCTTCCTCATCTTCCTTCTACTGATTTTTAATACAAGCTCATAAGACATAAAGAGGAACCTGAAAATTAATTCTACTACACTGGAGACAGTTTCAGTTGGAGAATGGATTAATTATTTAGCAATAGCATTAAAAAAAAGTATATCAACTCTCTAATCATTCAATAGTGTATAAAGCATGACAGGATGTAGTATTATAGGAAAACTGTCATATTCTATTTATAACTAAGGGGTTGCTCTTAAAACTAAATTTTAATTTACATTTTTCATTTATCCAGATTTTTAAACCAATTTAAACCAATTATTAAACCAATAAATGTTTAACAACAGGCTGTCCAGGGTGGGGGATGTGTATGCAATACATTTTAAAGTTTAATCTGCATTATTAATATTTTTGTCATTACTTTCTTAAGTTTAGCCAATCTAGAAAATAAATTAATCTGTGGTTTGTAGCATTTGCCAATTTCTGAGGTGAAAGAGTCACAGCAAAAACTTATCAGTTCTTGTGAGTTATTTCAAGCTGATGACAACACTCCTACATACATATATGTATATGTATGTGTACATACATATGTATATCCAAAATTTAAGAATTAATATTTTTGAAATATAAAAATAAAAAGTAAGTTTTTCTAGAGTTTTACCATCAATATTATGGAAGTAAAACATTTTATTTTCAGAACGTTTTTATCATATTTTATACAATGAGTAACTGAGGAGGGGATACCCCCTTTATGGACACTGCATTGTCATATTCAAAGTGCAGTTCCCTTCAATTTACATTTTTGTTTATCTTTTATTTTAATAGATATTCATTTCTCTAAACTCAATACTACAAGTAACATGATGATCAGGTCTGAGATCATCTCCAAATGACCACTATTTTCCTTAGAGGATACTTTCTGTGTTAAATTATGCAAACCTACCTCACTAGATATTTACTTTATACATATTTGCTGGCTTTAATTAGTTTTAATTTTATTCAATAAAAGAGAACTTCTTAAACTATCAAATATCTGAGTGGATAGAGCATTGGCCTTAGAATCAGGTTTATATTCTGCCTCAGATACTAGCAGTGAAAGGAGACCCTCTGACCTTATTTCATCTTTACACTTCCACCTTCAGCTAATATTCACTAAACATACCATTTCACTCGATCTAATGTAAAAGTATATATAATTTCTCACTTCTTCTGCATGCACAAGCATATATGCAAAAAACCTGAGGCATTCTCAAATACTTGAGGCAGAGGAACTGACTAATTTCAAAATTTTATTAGCAAAAAGAGTAGGTTAAAGTAATCTTTAATGAAATGCCTGGATGGCCAAGGAAACTTGAAACTCCAGCAAACAGTTTCAGGTTGTGGAAGTTTTCAAGTAGAGAGACATCACTGACAGATATGCTTTCAGTTGCCAAAGATTGTCAGTTTGGTAGCAGGAGGATTCCTTTCTGACACAAATTTACAACTCTCAAGAAATACCAGTTAGAAGAAAACATTATCATTACTTGTAATGGGAGTTTACCACTCCCTGACATTTTTGTGAGATAATAACTTAAGTGGAAAATAAAGGTATAAGGTTGTGTGCCCAGAATGCCTCTCCAAACACAATCGATCTCTATTTCTCTATTAATAACAGCTACAAAACATTAGCTTAAAGTTAACTATGTTGATATTATTCAAAATCTAACATTTTTAATGGATCAATTATTTCATCATATGGATGAGAAATCTTTATCTATATACTTCCATAATGTTTCCCTGAAGGACTCAGTCAGTGCTCTCAAGGCTTTTCTATGATTCCTTCAAAATGTAGATTCCTGTGCAATACTTAGGCTGCCTTTAGTGTTATCTCTCTGTACTTACTACATAAATAGTTGACCATTTCAATATGTATTTCATGGATTATCATCTATTATGCCATTTCTCCCATGAATCTTTATTGGTGATGATGGTGATGATGATGATGATGATGTGGAAGATGTACAAGGATGACATCAAGTTATAGTTTCATTAAAAAAAAGCTTTTTCATTGCAAAAACTTTTTTTTCAATTAAAACAAGATGACATTTGGTCTTGAAAACTGCAAAATGTCTAATGTTTGTCTAGAAAAAAATACAGACAGGAGGCCATTGAGCTTGAAGCCAAAGATGAAATTGAACCAATGGATGAAGGGGTTACTTACAAATATCTCAGTCTTCTGTAGGCAATACATACTTTGTATGAAGCTATCACAAAAAGGTGAGTAGATAGAACAGTGTAGATGTAGAATGGCTAGGTGGTACAGTGGCTAGAGGGCTGGGCCCAGAATCAGGAACAACTGAGTTCAAATCTGATGTCAGATACTTACTACCTACGTGACCCTGGGCAACTCACTTAACCTTCTTCTGCTTGAGTTTCCTCAACTTTAAAATTGAGATAATAATAGTATCTACTTCTCATGGTTGTTGTGAAGACCAAATGTGATAATATATGTAAAATAATTAGACCATTGGCACATTGTATATACTTAATAAATGTTCGTTTCCTTCATTCATTCTTTTCTTCCTTCTTTCCTGGCTGTGTATGTCAACAGGTATAAAGCATCCTAAAGTCAAAGCTCAACAGAAAGAACAACTAACAAAATGCCAGACTTCCAGGGATAAAGCCAAGAAAGATGGAGTAGAGAAATTACTCAGGTGAGACTTCCCAACTTTCTCCTCTAAACAAATTTAAAATTAAACATTAAATTGAATTATGGAGAAGCAGAGTCAACAAATGTCAGAGTGAAACATTCGTCCAGTCCAATAGAATTTAAGAGTTTGGAAAGAAAGATCCAAGACACAAGAAAGAAAGAGGAAGGAAGGAAGGAAGGAAGGGAGGGAAAGAAAGAAAGAGAAAGAAAGAACAGATCAATGAATTGGGCATGCAACTAAAAAAGACAACTAGAAAAAGAACAAATTAAAAATCTCCAATTAAACACAACAGTGGAAATTCTGACAATCAAAGGAAAGATGAATAACATTGAAAATAAGGACACTACTGAACTAATAAATAAAGCTAGGAACTGGTTTTATTAAAAAACTAAAATAAATTTTAAAAACCATTGGTAAATTGGATTTAAAAAAACAGAAGAACACCAAATTACTACTGTCAAAAGTAAAAAGGATAAATAAACCACCAATGATGATGAAATTAAGGCAATTATTAGGAGTTATTTTTCCCAATTCTATGTCAGTAAAACTGATCATCTAAATGAAATAGATGAATATTTATAAAAATATAAACTGCCCATGTTAACAAAAGAGGAAACAGAATACTCTATCTTAGAAAAAGAAATTGAATGAGCCATCAACAAGCTCCCTAGGGAAAAAAACCCAAGGGTGGATTTGCTAGTGACTGCAACTAAATGGTTAAGAAACAATTAATACTGATACTATAATAAACTATTTTTTTAAAAAAGGTAGAGTCCAACCAAATTCCTTTTATGACACAAATATGGAATTGAAACCTAAACAAGGGACATCAAAAACAGAGAAAGAAAATTACAGGTCAATTTCCTTAATGAATGAATATCCATGCAAACAAATTTAAATAAAATACAAGCAAAGCAAGGAGATTACAGTAATATGTAACAAAGGTCATACAACAGGTGAAATTTATATCAAGAATGTAGGGTTGGCTCATTAATAGAAAAACTAACAGCATAAGTGACCATATAAATAACAACAAAAAAAAATCATAATGAAATCAAAAGACCAAACACAACAACCATTCCTACTGAAAACATCAGAAAGCATAGGAATCAATGGAGTTTTTTTTTTAATGATAAGCACTATCTAAAACCAAGAGCAAGCATTATATGTAATAGGGATAAATCTGAAGACTTCCTAATAAGATCAGCTGTGAAATAAGGATGTCTATTATCACCACTATTATTCAATATTATACTAGAAATATTATCTGTAGCAAAAAGATAAGAAAAAGAAACTGAAGGACGAAAAGCAAGCAATAAAGAAACAAAACTATCACTCTTAAAAATGATAGAATGATATATTTAGAAAACTCTAAAGAATTAACTAAAAACAAGTTGAGAGAGTCAACAAATTCAGCAAAGTTGTAGAATATAAAATAAACTCACACAAATCATCAGTATTTATATATACTAAATAAACCCAGAAGAAAGAGATAGAAAGAGAAATTCCATATAAATTAACAACAGACTATTACTAGAATACTTGAGAGTCTACCAGCCAAGACAAATGCAGGCATTATATGAAAACAATTATGAAACACTTTTCACAGAAGTAAAGACAAATCTAAATAACTAGAGAAATGTTTATTGCTCATGGGTAGGCTGAGCCTATATAATAAAACTGACAGAGCTACCTAAGCTAAT
The DNA here is from genome assembly GCA_028627135.1 of Pseudochirops cupreus. NCBI lineage: Eukaryota > Metazoa > Chordata > Mammalia > Diprotodontia > Pseudocheiridae > Pseudochirops > Pseudochirops cupreus. The sequence continues at coordinate 8,226 of JAQQSU010006623.1, read as the reverse complement.
TTGTTTATTCAATAGCATACCAAGCAAACTACCGAAGAATTATTTTTAGAGCTAGAGAATATAACAACATAATTCATCTGGAAGAATAAAAGTTCAAGAATATCAGGGGAATCAATTAAAAAAAATTAAGGAAGGTGACCTAGAATTTCCAGATTTCAAACTATATTGCAAAGTGGTAATCAACACAAACAATATGGTGCTGACTAAGAAATAGAGTGAGAAGGTGTAATGGCAAGCAAAGTACTTAGCACCTTGTTTCAGCTACTTAAATATTTAGCACCTTGTTTGAGCCCCTTCTGATCTGAAGGTGGGAGGAACTTGCTGATGCAACAGGAAAGGTGGATCAGGAGGGAGAACCACCATATATAAGGAGGAGCAGAGCTGGGACAGAGAAGAACTGAGAAGGGGAATGGTTGTGGAGGCCAGGCACTCTGTTTGTCTGTTCTGTTGTGTTTGGAATACTTTGTACGTAAGACCTGGGACCTTACTGGAAGCCCTGAAAAATGATTTTCTTGTTGTCTGTTTACAAAAGTCCTGGAGGAAGGTTTCATAGGTCCTGGGAGTATACTATTTGTGTTGAGTTCTCAGACCTTGTTTGTGGGTCTGTGTTGATTTCACAGGTAGATAGTGAATTGATGATGGTGCCAGCAATGTGTATGAATGTTGTTTTTGGCTCTGTTAAGCTTTGTCTTCTCAGAAACAGAAACAGTGAAGGACTTGAGGTGGACTGGACACTGTGAGCTTCAATATGGAATGGGAATTGCATGAGGAACAGAGCAAGGAGCTGAATGAGGAGCTGGACAAGGAGCTGAGAGCTGCCAGACTGTGAATCCAGCTGGATCCATGTAAGAAGAACCATGGGATTCGGGAGCTTTCCTTCAGCCAAGAAGAAAAGTCTTTCCTTGGGTACTTAGTTTTGACTCACAAGATCATGACTTACTGTGATCTAGGGGTAGGAGAATTTTGTACTCTACCTTGTTCCCCTTTAGGATGATTGAGTTAAGGATGATTGGAAACCAATCTCCAATCAAGAAAATGACTTTTTTACTGAGAGATTAAGACAATGTGATCTAGGATTGGGAAAACTTTGTACTTTATGTCCCTTAAAGAGGATTGCTCCTTAAGGATGATTGGGTTAAGGACTTACTGAACGATATTTTTTGTTTAAAACTGTGTGGCAACTTTAAGGGAAAACTAATTGGCCACTTAAGTGATAAGTTGTTATGTTATATCATTGTGAATGCTGTACTTTGGTTTCTGTGAATGTTTTGCTTTTGTATACTGCTGAATAAATAGAGAGTTCATTATACTATATGATCAGAAACTTAGAGCTATTCACAGCAGCAGTCCTCTGGAAAGCTGCTTGTACTTGGCTTTACAATGGGGGGTTAGTGGAATAGATGAAGTATTCAATACATATTCGTAAACAACCATAATAATCTAGAATTTGAAAAACCCAAAGATCTAAGCTTTTGAGGTAAGAACTTAACATTTGACAAAAATTTCTGGGAAAACTAGAAATAGTTTGACAGAAACTAGGCAGAGAACAACATCTTACATCATATATACTATGAGAAGGTTGAATATAATAAATTATTTTGACATAAAGGATGAAATCATATGTAAAATTAGGGGAGCATAGAAAACTGTACCTGTCAGATCTATGGATATGAGAAGAGTTTATGACCAAACAAGAGAGATAGAGGATAAAAGGACACAAAATGGGTCATTTTGATTACATGAAATTAAAAAGGTTTTTTTTTTTTTGCCAAACAAAAATAATGCAGCCAAAATTAGAAGGAAAACAGAAAAATGTGGGAAAATTTTTACAACTTTCTCTGATAAAAGCCTCATTTCTCAAATACATAGAGAACTGAGCTGAATTTATAAAAATAAAAGCCATTCTCCAGTTGATAAATTGTTAAAGAATATGGACAGGAAGTTTTCAGAAGAAAAAATCAAAGTTATTAGCAATCACATGAAAAAATGCTTTAAATTACTACTAATTAAAGAAATGAAAATCAAAACAACTCTGAGATATCACCTAATACCTATAAGATTGGCTAACATGATAGAAAAGAAAATTGACCAATGCTGGAAGGGATGTTGAAAAACTGTGAAACTAACGCACTGTTGTACAGCTATAGAGTTGTGAACTGATCCTACCATTCTAGAGAACAATTTGGAATGAGGTCCAAAGGTCTATAAAACTGTGTGTGTGTCTTAACCCAGCAACACCACTATTAAGTCTATACATCACAAAGAGAACACAGAATACAAAAAAGGACTTGCTTATACAAAAATATTTATAGGAGCTCTTTTTCATGATGACAAAGAATTGAAAATGGAAGGGTTGCCCATCAATTGGGGAATGGTTGCGCAAGTTGTGGTCTTTTTATTGTGATGGAGTACTATTGTGCTGCAAGAAATGATGAGCAGAAAAACCTGGGAGATTTAAATGAACTAATGTAAAGTGAAGCAAGCAGAATCAGGAGAACATTGAACACAGTAACAGCAATAGTGTAAGGGTAATCAACTTTGAAAACTTAGCAACTCTTGTCAAGATAATGACCCAAGACAATTCCAAAAGAGTCATAATATAAGATGCTTTCTACCTCCAGAAAAAAAAATGAATTTCAAATGCTGAGTGAAGAACATTTTCAAACTTTCTTTATTTTTCTTGTTTTATTTTGATTTTGTTCTCTTTTGCAACTCTGCTAATATGGAAATGTGTTTTCATGACTTCATATGTGTAAATGATATTAAATTGTTTACCTTCTCAAAGGTGGTGGAAAGATGGGAAGGAAAGAATGCATTATCTCCATTTTTTTAAAAAGTAAGTGTTAAAAACTTTTTATATGTAACTGAAAAATATATAACTAAATAAAAATAATTTTAAAATAAATTTTAAAAAACATTGCCAGTCTCAAAGGATGCATTTTGGCACAATTACATTGATGATTGCAAATTTAGAAAGAATTCAAATGAAAACCTGTCCAATACTAATGAAATACACGGCCCATCAGCTCAAGACAACTATGAGAAGGTTACCTCTGCCCCATTAAAAAGGCAAAAATGAATTGATAAACAGAAGGATCAATTTTCTTTGACCATTGGATCAGTAGATTAAAATCTGATTTAAAAAGTATTTCTGGAACAAACAGCAAAAGTTAATTATAGATGAATAGCACCGGGTTTGCAAAATGTAACCAAAACCAATTTACCTTATTAGGGTTCCCAGGTAATGGCAGAGGTTTAACAGTTGAATAAAAGACCCTCTGATTGTGTTTACGTGAATTTAAGCAACAACATTTTGATGAAGTGGCAAAAGAATGGCTGAGTTATTGTAACAGTATTTATTTCCATAAATAAAGGGCATTATGATGGTTATTTAAGACTAGATTATTGTCACCAGAAATTAAAGAAAGGTTATCCTTAAGGCTTCTGGTCTTACTAAAGAATCTATATTATTGAAGGAAACTATAGAAACAGAACAACACATTACTACAAATTGCAAATATTTAGCACCTATCAAATACCCAGCCATATTTGATCTGGTGGCAATTATACCTCAGTAGTTTACTATCTTTCATTAATTAATACACGACAAATCCCTACTACAAATATAGATCTCACATTATCCTCAAGAATTCAACAAATAACCTACTGAAGTCACAGTACTGCATGTATAAAGCTATTGCTCATACTTGCCTGTACTTAACAATCCATAGATATTTATGAACATTTTAAGAGACTTTACCATATTGAATAATGATAATCTCCCAACTATGTGGAATGAATGAATGAATGAATGAATGGGAAAATATTTGTTGAGTGTTTACTATGGGCCCAGAAATGTGCAAGGCACTGAAGATACAAATGAAAAAGTAAGATAATCCCTCACTTAAAGAACCAAAATTTTAATAGGAGAAGATAGCATAGACATGTTTGTGAGAGCCAAGGAAAGAGAGTATCCAGGGAAACCCGGGGATGATGAGTTGTTCTGTAGGACAGTCAGTTGATATAGTCTGTTGACTTTTCTAGAAAATAGTAGCACCAATTACTGAACCAAAAGAAAGAGTAAGAAAGTGTGTGCAGGGGTTGGCCTCCAGGAGATGAAGAGGTAGGAATTGTTGTTGCATGGGTGGCATAGTGACTAGCATGATGATCTCTAAGAAAAATGGGCTATTTGAGTTAGCATTGAAGCAGGCAGCATTCGAGACAGCTCTGTCTGGAGTCCTAAAGCTGAAAGGATTAACTCTGTCCAAGGACTGGGGACATGTTTTTCTAGCATGCACCAGTGGTGCTGATTCAGGTGGAAGAAATGAGTGGCAGCATGAGAATAGAAGGCAAGTTGGCCATAGTGAATGCCTGGATAGGAAGCATGGCACAGTTTGGAAGGGAAAAGCTTTCAATAACAGAGACTTACAAGAAGAAATCAAAACCAGTTGGAACAAAATTGCTTTACAAATACATCATCCTTTTCTCTGCTAACCTGTCGGCTATTGGAATGGTTAGTTTCCAAGATTTTGAACAGGCTGCCCCCTGTGCCCAAAATGTATTCTCTCCACCTCTATCTCTCACAATCCCTTATTTCCCTCAAGATTATACTCAAACATCACCTTACACTTGAAGCCTTTCCTGATCTCCCTCAATTGCAAATGGTTCTCTGCTCTACTTTACTCCCACTCAATCATCTTTTATTTTTGATGTATTGTTCCTATATATCTGTGTTGTCTCTTCCAGTAGAATTTAAAGGTTCTTTCCTCAAGGGAATGACCTGTTTGACTTTTGTCTTTGTGATACTAAAGCCTAGAACAACTTCAATACTGGGGTTTCAATATTGTTTTAGGTGGATTTTAATTACTCCCTCCATCAAGAAATAATCACTTGTTTAACCTACACTTTAGATCAGCTCTACAGATTGGGTAATTTCCTTCCCTGAAACAGCTACATCATATTCCTTCTATGTGTTTAACATCCATTCATGTATGATAAAAAAGCTGCATTTCCAATGTAAACAAATGCTTTACTCCATCTTTAATCAACATGAGATTTTTTTATAATAGTGGCAAAAATTCACATAAATCTATTTTTGTATAGACACATATAATACATATGTGTGTACATACATACATATATATAACGCATATGTATACATGTGTATTCACACATACAGACACTGTGCTTAGGTCAGAATGGCTTTCAACGGTATAAAAAACCAACACTAGATGAAATAAAAAAACTATACAAAATTTGAGGAAAAACACTAGTTAGAAATTGCTATTGTGAAAATTTGATACTGAAAGTTGCAAATGGAGCTTAAAAGATATAAAAGTATAGTTTTATTTTGTAAGTCAATCATTAACCAACTTTAACATTTTATCATCAACCATGAATTCAGTCTCTCTTATGTAAAGGTCATTTTATTAGATGCAGGATATAAATTAGGATCCCTGATATTGATAAAGGGCTAAGATAAATTAAAACCAGTAGAATTCAATATATATTTATTAAGCTTCCATCTTGTACAAAACCCTGAGCTGATATTGGGAGAGATACAAAGTCTGGATGCAATTCAATAACTATTTACTGGGGCTTCAAAGACAAAAAGAAAAGTCCCTGCCCTTATGGAGCTTACAGGAAGGGATAAGAAATATACACAAACAACTAAATACAAAGTATAGGGACAATACAGTTTTTCATTAGTCAAAGACAGCATGAAATCCAAGTAGTTTTGCTGCTGAAACACATAATAAAGGGAAGAATATGGACCAGGTGGGGTGAAGAACAATGAGCTTGCTTCCTTACCTTAGTATGCATTCTGGTTCAAATTCACTTGCACATCAAATCAGACTGAAGCTTGAGAATTTCTAATTCTAAATCAATCAGCTGTCTGAGACAAATGACCCAGTTCCAATAAAAAGAACAGTATTAAATTCATTTCAATTCCCTGTATTACTGAGCATCAGGGGCAGCTAGGTAGCACAGTGAATAGTGTACTGGCCCTGGAGTCAGGAGGACCTGAGATCAAATCCAGCCTCAGACACTTAACACAAAAAACTAGCCATGTGACCTTGGGCAAGTCGCTGAATCCCAATTGCCCTTCCTTGCCTCCTTCAAAAAGCAAAAAATAAAAAAAAAATGCTGAGTGTCTATGTCCAAGTTTCTATTCTAAGCACTGAAGATATGAAAACTAAAAGATAAAACTACTTCACTTAAGAAAATAACTATAAGTATTAATAATTATAAATATAAAATATAATATAAATAGCTCACACACATGCAATATTCTAAGATGTATAAAATGTTCTTCATAAAATGACTCTGTGATTCACATACTGTAAATAAATACTAAAATCCAAAATTTAGGAATGAAGATCCAGAGCGTCAGTGAGACAAAGAACTGGTAGAGAGCGAAGTACTAAAGATGATAGTGGTTGATATAGTACTTTAGGCTTCCCAGTGTTATTAGCAAGATCTCATTTGAGCCTCACACCACTCTATGAGCAAATATATTATTATCTGTCACTTTACAGATGACGAGCCTAAAATTGAGACCACAGCAACAATTAGTCTAGATGTTCAGTTTTTAAGAGGCACAGCCAGGTCTTAACACATTCATCCCTCTACAATACTCTTTCTCCTTTGCATTGTCCTGGTGTCTGTAAAATAAAAATGCAAATGAGTAATATGTGCTAGCAGATGTCAAAAATTATCCATACTCTAATATAGTGAGGCTAGAATAAAGCATGAAGTGAGGAGGTATAATAACTCAATAGGTTCATCCATTCCTTATTTATACCCTTGATCTTGTTTCAAAATGTATCTCCCCTCCACTTTCGTCCTTCTCCCCTATCAAATCTTTTCAGCAGTTGGCTGCTACAAAGTAGTAGACAGTTCCTTCAGTGATACAACCATGCCATATATGTTTGATGCCAAGTTCCATTTCAGTTTTTTGTGCATTATCAACTAAGTAACTACTATCACTCATAAACCAACAGAATTGTTGTCTTCCTCAGTTTCTAAGGTAACAAATTATTTTAATTTTTCTTTTCAGAATTCACTAATTCCCATCCAATACCAATTTTATAGATACAATTTAATCGTTATTTCAGGGCTTCTGTTTATATTGATGGGCAGCACATGAGTGGAACCATGGTGCAATAGAAAAAGAATTGGAATCAGAGGAATTGAGTTTTAATAACAGCTCTGCTATTCATTAAATATGTGGCCTTGGGAAAGTCATATAACTTCTCTGGGTCTCAAGATACTCATCCATAAAATGAGGGGATTGGACTAGATGAACTGTAATTTATCTTTTAAGACTAAATCTATGATCCTATAATTTTATAAGCACCTAGAGAGAGATGTTCTAGAAATATAAGCCTTCATTTTAAATAAACAATATTTCATTTCACTTTAACAAGATGGGTATTATGACAACACACACCAAATTAGTCTACAGACAACTTGATTCAAAATATAAGCAAATACCCAAAACCAAATCCTTTTGCAAGGCAGGAAATATACAGATAGTATATAGGTAAACCATGAAAAATAATTACACAAAATTGTCATATACCTATATGTATAAATACATATGTGTGTATATATACACATATGTCAATGTGTGTATGTGTGCGTGTGTGTGTGTGTGCATAAACATATTTCTTTTTTTGAGAGACAGTTAGGATTAAGTGACTTACCTAGGATCAAACAACCTGTAAGCATTAAGTGTCTGAGGCCGGATTTGAAGCCAGGCCCTCCTGACTCCATGGCCAGCGCTCTATGCATCACACCATCTAGCTGTCCCTAAAACATATTTATTTTTATTCAAATAAAGATGTTTTATTCCTTTTACCATAACTGCTCTCTAACCCATCATCTTTGCTACTGCCATTATTGTTTCCTAAGTAGAACTATAGCCTGAACTCATGTTATCAACAAATCAGATTTGGGGGAAAGTGTGACCCATATTCAGACCCATACATACCATTCTTATAGATTCACACCTGGACGAGGTCTCATGAATGCAAGCTGCCTCTCAATACTGTTATCCATAAAGCACTTCACAAGCTTTAAAATCCCATATAATTTGTTTTATTAGTAATGATAATGATAATGCTTTTCAGCTTGCTTTTGTTTGCTGTGCTTGCCCATTAGACTGTAAGCTCCTTGAGGGCAGAGGCTGTCTTTTTTCTTATTTATATCCTCAGTGGGGGC
>JAQQSU010006622.1:0-13460 GCA_028627135.1 Pseudochirops cupreus | reverse complement strand
TTTTTGCTAATATTTTATTTAAAATTTTTGCATCTATATTCATGAGGGAAATTGGTCTATAATTTTCTTTCACCATTTTATCTCTTCCTGATTTAGTTATCACTACCATATTTGTGTCATAAAAATAATTTGGTAGGACTCCTTCACTAATTTTCCCAAAGAATTTTTAGAGTATTGGAATCAATTGTTCTTTAAATGTTTGATAGAATTTGCCAGTAGATCCATCTGGCACTGGAGATTTTTTCCTAGGGAGTTCGCTGATGGCTTGATTTTTTTTTTTCTGAGATGTGGTTATTTAAGTAATTTACTTCCTCTTCAGTTAGTCTGGGCAACTTATATTTTCATAAATATTCATCCATTTCACTAAGATTGTCAAATTTATGTGCATATAATTGCCTTCTGAATTTGGTTGTTCTTGCTCATTATAAAAAGATTTGATGGTCCTAGCCTTCACAGTTTCCTTCTTTCCTATTGTAGTTGCCTATGTCCTGGACTTTTAGAGTCGACATCTGCTTCTGGGGTGCAGAAATATTGAGCTTCTCAGACTGGGAGGTAGGGGTTTGGTTGTTCACTTAGTGAGCTGTAGCCACTGAGTGTGTAGATGGAGGCCATTGCCAGGACTCTCAATGTTTCCCCTGAGTTACCCTGAGGCTGACAGAGTAACCTATGGGGGAGGAGTGGCCTGGCTCCTTCAGATTTCCACCTATGTGTCTCTGGGCTGCAGCTCAGACAGGCTCAGCAGCAGGAAGCCAGCAGAAGGGCAGGGCAGGGCTGCAGTTTGCTGATTGGCCAGATGGTGCTAAAGCATACCTGGGCTTTTGTTGTTAGGGCTTGCTGGCTCCACCCTTCTGGGCTTAGACTCCATACCTTCTCACTTCCCCTTTCCTCAGTGATACCCAAGCCTGAGACTGTTTCTACTAATTCAGGGTTTTACTCTGAGTTGGGCATTTAACTCCAGACTTTTCTGGGTCAGGGAGGGGAAATCAGAGCAAGTAAATTTTATTCCTCTATCTTGACTTCTGAAGTTCAGGTATGTAATTTTTAAACATCCAAGCTGGGGGCTAGTAGACGAAGGAGAAGCTGCTGACCCTCCTGTGGGCCCTGCATTTTCTCTTATCCAGCTCAGAAGATGCTCTGTCATGTGGTGAGATGACTGCAAACCCCTTTGGCTGGGTGAGTCTGCTGGCTGGCTGGGGCTTCTTCGCAGTATGCCGTACTGTGCTCTCGGGTCCACGCTGGTGCAGCTCCTGTGTGCTCCGTGTTCTCCCTGCCCAGACCTGAGTAGGCATTTTCCTGGGCTGGGAATCTGCCACATTCTGTCTCCCAATGAGTTGTGTCACTCTAAAATCTGTTCAAATTCACTTTTTTAGCTTTTCACAACAGAATTCTTGGAGGAGCTTGGAAAACCTACTGCTTCCTTTCTGCCATCTTAGCTCCACCCCCTGGAACCTTTCTTAAAATGATAAATATTATCATCTAACTTCTAAAACCAAGAGCAAGCATTATCTGTAATGGGGGTAAGTTAGAAGTCTTCCCAATAAGATCAGAGGTGAAACAAAGTTATTCATTATTACCACTATTATTAAATATTGTATTAGAAATGCTGGCTATATTGCCTCTGGAAGACATGGAAGATGAGGGCTAAGTTCTCTGTTACATAGCTTCAGGAGAAGAGGACATAGCCAGCTGAAGGCCTACATGACTTTCACTGTGACCCCTTCCTTTACTCTCCCTGACTCTATCCTTTCATGACCCTTGTAACCTATCTTTTCTGCCTTTCCCATCCCTGAGGACTCTGCATGTGTGTGCAGGGGAGGGGATATGGGACATCGAAAAAATGCTTTGATCAACCAAACTGACTAATCTATTTGAAAAACTTGCACAATGTATATGACTCATAGACCTATTACTTCAGGAATAGGGAGGTAAAAATATCAGCATAATTATATAACACTCAAAGAAAATACTTATAGCAGGAGATCCTCTCTCTGAGAATATTCCCATTACCACATTCTTCCTCACCGTGTAAACACATCTAGTCTTAGAACACTGAGAAGACAAGATATTTGCAATGTGTGATCCATAGCATTTGATAACATTTATTAACCTATTACTGTTTGAAAGAATTTGGATTTCTCATTTTTGAACAGGGTCCATGAAAAAAGGCAAACTAAGGCACAAAATAGAAATGCCAGATATATCAATAAGACAAGAAAAATAAATTGAAGGAATAAAAATAGGAAACGAGGAAACAAGACAATTATTTTTTGCAGATGATAAGATGGTATACTTAGAGAATAAAGTAAAAAACTAGTTAAAATAATTAACAACTTTAGGAATGTTGTAGGATATAAAATAAGCCAACATAAATCACTTCTATTTCTTTATATTAATTGTAAAACCATGCATGAAGGGATAGAAAAAGAAATTCCTTTTAAAATAACCAGATGATATTAAATGCTTGGGTTTCTACCAACCAAGACAATGTATAAGGGATTATATGAACAAAAAAAGACATGTAAACAATTTAAGAAATATTTATTGGGTAGGCAGTTCCAATATAATAAAATGTCAATTCTACCTAAATTAACTTACTTGTTCAATGACATACCAATTAGACTACCACAGTATTATTTTCTAAAGCTAGAAAAAAATAATAAATTTTATCGGCATGAACAAGAGGACAAGAATATCAAAGAAATCAATGAAAAAATGTTGAGGAAGGCAGATTAACAATCCTAGATTCCAAAATGATATTAACAAGTGGTAATCATCAAGACAATATTGCACTGGCCAAAAACCGGTTATGGATCACTGAGATATGTTATATAAATAATAGATAGTAGCAAATTAATACAACAATCTACTGTTTGATAAAAACAATGACACAAGCTGCTTGGTAAGAACTCATCATTTGACAAAAATTGCTTGGAAAACTGGAAAGCAGTGTGGCATAAAATAGGTACAGACCAAATTTCCATGACATATATTAAAGTAAGGTTAAAATGGGTAAATGGTTTAGACAAAATCATAGATATCATAAACAAATCAGGGGAACATAGAAAAAAAAATATTTGTCAGATCTATGAATAAGGAATGAGTTAATGACCAAGCAAAAGATAGTGAATGTTATGAGAAGTACAATGGGGAATTTGGATCCCATGAAATTTGAAAGGCTATACCCCCCCCCCCCAAACAAAATCAATGCAGACAAAATTAAAAGAAAAGTAGCAAAGTGGAAGAAAATTTTTACAGTTAGTTTCTCTGATAAAGGCTTCATTTCTTAAACACATAGAGAATTAAGCTGTGCTTACAAAAAATAAGAGTTATTCCTCATATGCCTGATAAATGGTCAAAGGATATGGATAGGCAGTTTTCAGAAGAAGAAATTAAAGCTATCAACTTTATTTTTAATTGGGATAATGTTTTTTTCTTGCTGTTCAGTCATTTCCATCATGTCTGACTTTCTGTGATCCCATTTGTGTTTTTCTTGGCAGAAATATTAGAGCGGTTTGCTATTTCCTTCTCCAGTTCATTTTAGAGATAAGGAACTGAGGCAAACAAGGTTAAGTGAATTGCCCAAGCAGATACCTGGCAAGTATGTTAGGCCAGATTCGAACTTTTGTCTTTGTTACTCTAGTCACAGGCTCTCTATCCACTGAACCACTTAACTGGCCTAACAACAATAACAATAGCACCAACAGTAGATATAAACAGGCATTTTTCAGGAAAAGAAATAAAAACTATCAATTACGTGAAAAAAATGTTTTAAATCTGTGTAGATGAGAGAATTTGAATTAAAACAACTCAGAGATATTACCTCATATCTATTATATTGGCTAACATGACAGAACAAAGGAAATGATAAATGCTGAAAAGGATGTGGAAAAGGGGATAAAAATGCATTGTTGGTGGAGTTGTTTACTGATGCAAAGTTTCTGGAAAATCATTTGGAACTATGACCAAAGGGCTTTTAAATTGGGCATACCTTTTGACCAACTAGGTCTGTGTCCCAAAGAGATAAAAGAAAATGGGATAAAAACTATTTTACAAAATACAAAATATGAAACAAAAACAAAATCTATAAGAACACTTTCATGGTCTCAAAGAATTGGAAATCAAGGGGATATTACCAAAGCTGAACAAATTGCATTATATGATTGTGATGGATTATTGTTTTTTATAAAAAAAAATTAATGAGCAGAATGGCTTCAGAAAAACCTGAGAAAACATATATGAATTGAAGCACAGCGAAGTTAAAAAGACCTGGAGATCATTGTACACTTTGTGAATTTGTAAAGGCAATATAAAATTAGTTATTATATGTTGCAAAGAGATTTATATCATTTATTGCAACTCTTTATGTAGTTGCAAAGAACCAGCAATGAAGAGGTTGTCCAGCAGTTGGACAATTGCTTAAAATGGAATACTCTTATGCTGCTAAAAATAAATGAAAAATACATTTCTGAGAAACCTGAGAAGATTTGTATAGATTAAATGAGAATAAATCAAGCAGAATCAGGAGAACAATTTATAAGTTAACAACAACATTGTGAAATCCATTTTGTTAAGAACTCTAATCAAAAGATAATAAAGAATTCTACTCAGTTTCTGACAGAGATGATGACTGTTATGCAGAATAAGAAATTAATTTTTAAATCAATATGGCAATTTGTTTGGCTTGATCACACATATTTGTTAGAAGGGTCTTGGTTTTTTCTTTTACTTTTTATGAAGAGGAATATGAGGGAGGGAAAAAAAGTACCTGACAAATTAAAAAAAAATATTTAAATGCTATTATGATATATTAATTGATTTCTTATTTAAGATAAACAAGATATTTTGTAAAAAATAAAAAAATATGAAGCTTAAAATCAAATATTTGAACCATGTAATGAACACTGAATATTGAATCTGAAGACCTAGATTTAAATTTTGCTTCTGATGTTGTCTATATGAGATTTGGTAATTCATTATCTCTCAGATCCCTTAGCTATAAAATGAAATATTGATAACAGATAGCTAAAGCATGAAGTGCTTATTATATATTAGGCACCAGGCTCATCAATGAGGATAAAATATAAACCAAAAGAAGGATAGCCTCCACCCTCAAATTGTTTGCAGTCTAATGGAGTAAGACTAGAATATAAAAGGGAACTGAAAAGGAGAAGGAAGGCGGGGGGAGGGGGGAGGAGGTAGGAGAAACATAAAACAGCCAAGAGAAGCAGCAACAAAGCCACATATGAAATGAGCACATCTGGAATGATATTTTCTCAAATGGAAGTAGAGATATCACCAGTGTGAGAAGTTTGCTAGAATGGAGTTGGAAAAATGGTCTCTGTAAGCAGTTGCTGACTAAATGAGAAGTTGGTCCACATGGTCTCTGTGGTCTCTTCCAACTTTATATTTATGATTCTATGAACTCCTATCCTGGAAAAGAGACAGAAAGACAGACAGACAAATAACAGCAAAAAATGTTGGTCTAGATATAGAAGAATATGCCAAATATTGAAGTATAGTCATTTGATGGTTGCAAAGTGATGAGTGCTGCCCTTCCACATAGAATATGTGGAACCAACTCAAACCAGGAAGAATGAAAAGCAGGTGGTAAAATGTGTTTAGATTAAGTAAGAACAACAACAACAACAACCGCATCCTTCAAGTATCAGGTCCAATATTACCTGTATTAATGTCTTCCTCTCAAAAATTACTTTCTATTTATTTCACATAGATTTTCTATTTTTATTCAAGATTCATTTAATTTCTCCTTTCTCTCTCACTGCTATAAATTCCATTTTGATAGGGACTGTTTTATTCCAATCTTTGTATCTCCAACACCCAGAAAAGTGCTTATAATAGACACTCAATGAATGTCTCCTGAATGAATAAATAGATCCATCAAATCAAAGATTATTTATTAAATGTTTACTAATGAGTTAAGGGGTGCTATTATATAGCATATAATGTTATATATTGTATGATAAAGCACAGAGTAAAACCCTTATTTTGGTTAATATAATTTTAAGCTTATTCTCATGCATTTGATTTTCACTGAAAAATGGTGGTTTGACATCTTGAACTCTTCTGTGGCTTCAGGAAATCAACTAAGCTTGGGAAATTCATTTCTTGTGTAATGAATATAGTTAAGACAAAATGTAGACAGCTTCCTCATATTGTTTAAGGCTCCTGCAGTCTAGTCAAAACTTCACAAATACAAGCAGATATTAGGAGTAATAACTGGATGAAATTAAATCTGCCTGTGTTTACACAAATGTCATTACTTTGCATATCTACCCCCAGAGAAATTGAATTTCTTGACTTTTTCTGCCCAATTGTAATCAGCTTTTGAATTGAGAAAAGATAAAGGCCAGTTTTGAGTCATGCTGAGCAAGGTTTTCCTTGATGGCATATATGCTGATAATACTACCCTCTCTGATTATTCACAGACTTTTATGAATGTTTGATCTATTTCATCACTTTTCATATGATTGTGTGTGCATGTGTGTGTGTGTGTGTGTGTGTGTGTGTGTGTGTGTGTGTGTGTGTGTGTGTACTGGTGATAGTAGTAGTGGTAGTGGTATGAAGGTGGTAGATGACTCCCTGGGTCCACAGTGGTAAACTGATTGGGTTCAGCAATATTACTAAAACAAATGGAGAAGGGAAACAACTTTGGAATCCTTTGGGAAAATTGGGAAAATATCCCATCTTCTACAAAACTAGATCTCAGAGTTTGGAAGCTCCTGACTTCACCTGTTACTACTTGGCCTATTCCTTTGTTATCTGTCATTCTCAGAGTGTGACTGGCCAGCTTTCCTTTTTCATCATACTTGCCCTTAGTGATATCTTTATATCCTATAGCCACCATGTTTCTCCCATTGCCCTTGAGGCATTTTTGGCTATGATTTGCCTATGATAATGCTTTCTATGATTTGAAGGCAGTAGCAATATTGAAATAATATGAATATTTTAAAAGATGAGTTTTTCCAATAGCAAGCAGCCTAGCATCTTTGAAAATATAACACAATTTCCCAAATTTGATTCATACCAGTAAACTTTTCTCCCTATCCAGTTTGCAGTCAGTTAATTATGCTTCTACAGACCTAGCCACAATACGGGTACTGATGGAGTAACCCAGTAAGCTGTTATTGCACTTGCACATTCCTATCTTATTCTAGGTGAACATTCTGATCTGAGCAAGTTTTCATCTACAAAAGCAAACAAGAATTAGCTTCATTTTAATAGGATCATTTGAGCTAGAAGGCACAATAAAACAGCAACAGTTGTGATACACATTATGTTTAAGCACAAACTCATTGCCTAGTATTTAAGACTCCCTTCAATCTGCCCCAAGACAACATTTTCAGATATGTCTCAGAGTATTTCCAAAAGGACTGCATCTCTGATTTTATTGGTATAAGTAACAGCACATGAAGAAATCCCCATTTCTAATGAAAGTCAATACTTTCTATTCAATTTATAGTTTTAAAGTGTTGCCCAAAACACTTAGAGGTTAAAGAATTTACTCAGGATCATATAGTTATTATATAGCAGAGGAAATATTTGTAACAGGTCTTAGACTCCATGGCCAAGTTTATTCCAGTATGCCATGTTACCACATATATACACACATAGACATATTCTGTCTCTTAATACAGACATATGCTGTATGGGTCAAAATATTCATAGCACATTTTTTTTTGTAGTAGCAAAGAACTCAAAATAAAATGGTTGCTCATTGATTGGAGGGTATCACATGAATATAATAGAGTATTATCATCTAATAACAAATGTAACAAATTCTGAAAATCATAGGAAGACTTGCACAGAATGATACGGAGTGAAGGAGTTTTGATACTGTAGGGATGACTAGTCTTGAAATCAACAGCTCTGTCAAGTAGTGAACAGGGTGTTAAATTGAGGTTAAGGGAAGACTTAAGTTTGAATCTCACCTCCCAAAATTTTCACGATGTTACAATGGGTAAACTATTTATTGTCTCAAAATGTTTCTCTGCAAGTGTAAAATGGGGTTGATAGGCAATCAAAAAGCATTTATACAGAATCTGATATGAGTTAGACACTGCTCTAGTTCCTCACTCGTATAAATATACATAAAAATGAAATCAGTTGAACTAGTTGAAATGATGTGTGAGGTGTGCGTGTATGTGTGTGTGTGTGTGTGTGTGTGCATGCATGAGTGCATATGCAGGAAATTTGGGAAGAAAATCACTGAAAGTTGGGACAGGGCATCAGTCCAAGCCTCCTCTAGAAGGCAGTCCTCGAGCTGAATCTGGAAGGAATTTTCAGGAATAGGAATTCTGAAAGATAGGGATGAGGTCAGGAGGGAGTGAACTCTAGTTATTTGAGGGACAAAGGCAGCAATTGAAATATCTTGTAATAACTTTGGACATATAAGATTTTATATATGTACAAATATATTCATATATGTGTATCTATACAGCTATAGAAATATCTGTATGTCTATAGATATTTCTACCTATCAATCTATTTAAATGAATTTAACCTCAGAGGGAAGGTAAGGAAGGGACTCCTACAAAAGGTGGGGCTTGAGATGAAGGTAGCCAAGAGGAGGAGGAGGAAAGGAGAACACTGTGGGTGTGTGAGCAACACAGAAGGCCTGGGGAAGAGTCAGTGAAAAGTCAGAGAATCAAGAGATATGAATGACAAATAAGCCAGGATAGCTTAACCAATAGCTGCATCACAGAGTTGAAGAAGGGAGTGAAGTATAAGAAGACTGGAAAGATAGGAAAGGTTCAGGTGGAAGGAGCTAGTAGGTGTCAAAAAGGATAGTTACATGGTTCAATAGATAGAGCACAGGGCCTGGACTAGTGAAGAATTGAGTTCAAACCCAGTGTCAGCCACTTATTAGTTGTGTGACCCTGGGCAAGTCACAACCTCCTTTTCCCTCAATTTCATTACTTGTAAAATAGGAATAACAGTAGCATCTACTACCCAGGATTGTTGTGAATATCAAATGAGGTAATAATTATTAAGGACTTAGTGCAGTGCTGGTGCTTGGTAGGTCCTTTCTAAATATTAGGTCTTGTTGTTATGATTGTATTTGATTCTGGTGGTAAGAGTAAGCCATAAGACTTTATAGAACAGAGGTAAGTGCTATGGTAAGATCGACATTTTTGGAAAAATCCCATGAACAGTTGAGCAGAGAACAAATCAGAGAGATGGAGAGAGGTGAGGTAGGTATACTGATTAGGAGGCTATTAAAGCAGCACAGGTGAAAGGTGATGAGAACTTGAGCTCTGTAGAATTTTGCCTTTAGCTAAGCATAGAAGGGATAAATGTGAATGAATATTATGTCTTGCCCTACAGGAGAATAGGGGAGAAGGAGATGAGAGGGGGGATGATGGAGGGGAGGGGCAGGTTGGGGGGGAGGGTAGTTAGAAGCACACACTTTTCTAAAGGGACAGGAAAAAAGAGAATAGCACAAGTGGTGGGGGGATAGAACAGAGAGAAATATAGTCAGTATTTCACAATATATCCACTATGGAAATGTTTTGTGTAACTACACATGAACAACCTATACTGAATAGCTTATGTTCCCAGTAAGGGTGAGAGACAAGGGAGGAAGGGAAAGAATCAGGAATTTAAAGTTTAAAATCAAATGTTCAAAAAATATCATCATCATCTTCATCATCATCAGTATAATTTACATGCAACTGGTAAATAAGATATACAGGCACTGGAGTATGGAGATCCATCTTGCCCTACCACAAGTCAATAGAGGAGATGGAAGAGGATATAGGAGAGAGGAGATTGGGAGAGGGTGTACACAGTGAGATCACTGTTTTGAGTTTGTGGGTAGGGGAAAGATGGGGAGAAAATTTGTAACTCAAAATCTTATGGAAATGAATGATGTAAACTAAAATAAAAATAAAAGTTAATTAAAAAATAAAGTAGATATATCTAAAAAACAGAATCTTAAGTCAATAGTCATAACATTTGGCATCTAAATGACATATGTGGAGAGTGAAAGTAAAGAATCAAAAATAAAATGATGACTGTGTATACACCATACATACACACATGTACATGTGCCAGTATACATTACTGCCTTGATCTAGAGAGATATAAACATAAATGAATTTATGTGTGTATACATATGCACATATATGTAACTTCACATTTTATAAAGTGCCTTCCTACTCATTTGAATCTTTAAAAAAATCTGTGAAATAATAGATACTACAGTTATTATCAAAATGCCAAAAGTATAGTAATAATAACTATATGGTCATGTGTCAGGCATCTCAACTTCAATACATCCAACCGAGAAGTCATAGTTTCCTCAAATCTACCTTTTTCAGAACTTTTGTATGTCATTTGAGAGTATCAACATCGCTCAACTCACTCAGGTTCATAATCCCCAATACCTCTCCTGTTAGACTCTAAGCTTCTTGAGGCAAGAGACTATTTCCATTTTTTTCTTTATACTTTCAAGGAATAACACAGAACCAGGAATGTACCAGGTATTTAATAAATTTTGATCAATAGGCAAGTGTTTTGTTTCTAGTTCTTTGGTGCACCCAAAATTATGGTTTTCAATATGTTTGGCATATATAAAACTTTCCTGTTTTTGAACACATTGAGGAATGTGTGTGTGTGTGTGTGTGTGTGTATGGATGTATAATGTATATTATCAGATACACATGTGGGTGTATATATTTATATTTATATATCTGTATATATTAGTGTAGTTATAGACATACACACATATACATACATGTACATATACACAAATGCGTATCTGTGTATATAAATAAATAACTTTATAAATGTAACATATATTGTACATATGTATGTGTGTGCATATGTATGCATGCATATAACAGTGTCTTTGACAGAAATAGGTAAGTTTGGACCAGGGGGCGATTTAGGGTAGAAGGGGAAAAAATGAGTTGTTTCAGTTTGCTGAATTTAGGATGTTTCCAGAACATTTGGAATAAAATGTCCAATGGGCAATTAGTGAACAAGGTTAAATTTCATGAGGGAAAAGGGGGCTAGATACATAGACTTGGGAGTTATCTGCATAGAAGTTAAATCCACATAAGCTGTTCTCTTTTTCTTAGTTTCCTCATTTGCAAAGTAGGAAAAAAATAATACTTGTAATACCTAACTCATCAGACTCTCATGAGGATTGCTCTTTATTATTCCTAAAATTCTGTAGAAATGGCAGAGATATTCTCTAAAGTCACAGATATCATAAATAAAATAGATATTATTCAAATAGATAATGAATAAAATATGGCAGAAAACAGTCTGAGTTAAATTTCAATTATGGGACTTTCTCATTCCAAAAGCTCTAGCAATTAGAGTTATATAAGAAGAATCTGTTGATTCAAAATTCCAGTGAAATAGCAGCTTTTCTGAAGACAGATGGTAGGCTGGATAGATGTGTAAAATGGCAAATTTTCTGTGTGTTATCGCAACAAATGTGTGAAGATGTTGCAGTGTTTGTACTCATGAGACATTTGGGGGTGTTTGTTCTTTAATTGTCTCTATGCTTTTGTTTTTAAATTAGCCTACAAGCAAGGAAGATCAATATGCATTCTGTGAAATATTTGTGTACATAGGAAGCCATGATGACCCACTTCAGTGATCCCAACCATTTGGGATGATGGGGTTGATGGATTTCTTGAACTTGGAAGTTCTGAGCTGCAGTAGACTCAGTTGATCAGATGTCCATACTAAGTTCAGAATTAGGTGAGCCTCTGGGAGTTGTGGGATTGCCATCAAGCTTTTGGAGAATTCTATGTGCATGTGATAGGATAAAATTGGTCAATTAGAAAGATGAGAAATTCAAGGAATAATTAAAGACTTGCCCAAAATGATTTAGAATAAAGGAGTACCTACACTCTAGAAATAATTGATCTTGAAATTGACAGCACTGTCAAACAATGAATAGAATACAAAACTTTTACTTCCTGCAAGCCTAAGAAATAGAGAATGTCAAAGCTTGCACACCAATCCAAACAGGATGGGACCCAATGAGGAGATACTGAATTTCCAGCCTGAGTGAGATAGAGAGATACAGTATAGACAGATAGATAAACAGACAGATATAGAAAAATACATATACATGTATCTATACATATCTATATATTTGCATGCATATGCATATATATGTGTATGCTCACACACATACATGTATGCACACACAGACACATACTAATACATACCACTTCTTTCCCCCCAAGGTTCCACAACCAATATTGGCAGAGAGCATTTGCAGCTCTGCCCTCCTGAACTACAGCCCAGTGTCTGTAACTCTAGGGCAGCGGTTCTCAACCTGTAGGTCACAGAGGTTGCCTAAGACCACCGCAAAACACATATTTCCAATGGTCTTAGGAACTGAGACACCGCTCCTCTATCCATTTCCAGGTGGGTCTGCCCATGTGCAGATATGCCCACATACGAGTATTAAGGGTCGCGGCATTAGGAAGGTTGAGAACCACTGCTCTAGGCCACCCTGGCTCTTTCTATAGGGCTGTGTCTACCTGTTGTTGTTCAAGAATTTCAGTCATGTCTTACTCTATTTGATCCCATTTGGGGTTTGCCATTTCCTTGGCCAGCTAATTTTCCAGATGAGGAACTGAGGCAAACAGAATTAAATGATTTGGCCAGTCACACAGCTGCTTAAGTGTATAAGGACAGATATGAATTCAGGAAGACGACTCTTCCTGACTTCCAGGCCTGGCACTATATCTACTCTACCACCTAGCTGCCGATGCATACACCTAGACATATAGAAATTGGAAAGAAAATACAAGCAGGAATATAAGAAGAGGTTGAGGGCAAGATCTACTATAGGTCTAAGTGGGTAAGTAGCTACTATCAGGATTAGTTTAGGGGGAGGGGGGAATATGAAGTATCTTACCTAAAACATGTCTTGCCACTACCACTCTGCCAGTTATAAGCCCCAGATGCTGGTATCCTCTTTGTTAAGACTGTCACAAGGAGCATAATTCCTGGGTGGGAGAGCAGGTTAAGCTATTATTAGTCATTAATATCGCAGCGTAAATGGACTTAATATTAAATAATTATGTATTATTAAATAACAATATTATTAAAGCAATAACATTAAATTAAAAATCTCTGGAAATGAGGCATGGTACAGATAAATACTGACTGGTATTAGGAAAAGTGTCATATTAAAAAGATGGAAATATCATCAGGGGAAGCATGACTGCTAGAAATTTGGGGGAAGAATTAACAATGAGAATAGACAAGCAAAGTAGTTGAGGCTCTCAAAGACAAATCTCATTTCCTTAAAAGTTTTGCTGAGGGAAAAGAGAAAGGCTGAATGGTGAATGAGAAAGAACATAGAGTAAGGGAAGACATCAGGTTAGGTCATAGCTGTTTCACTTTCTACCTCTGTGAGAACCCCCGCCCCCAGTCAACACCTTTCCTTCTAATCTTATTTTTTT
>JAQQSU010006621.1:0-13460 GCA_028627135.1 Pseudochirops cupreus | reverse complement strand
CCAGGAGAAGGCTATATATACGCCCTGATGTGAGGTTTTGGTTTGGGGCTCACTTTGAGAAGAGTTGTGTGATTTGGCCAGACGAGACTCTGGGCAGCCGTTGAGCCCCCCGGCTGTGAAAAACCCAGATGTTGGTGCTTCCCTCTCTGGTAACTGAATAGGTCACTGATGTAATGGTCAGACGCTGGAAGCCGTCTGCTGATCTGTTTTTTCTGTTTGTTTGTAACTTCTGTTTGTATTCTCTGAAGTTCAGGGTGCTGACTTTTCCCCCTGAACTAGGTAAATGATATTTGATCAATTAAAGTAAGATTGTTAACCCATTTTGAGTTGCTTTCCTTTAGAAAAGCAGATCTAAGAACCTGTGCTAGCAGCCACCCTGGGTGTGCTGGGGTGCTTGCTGATACATTGTTACAATGGAGAGGAAGAACAGGAAGGCAAAAGGGAATGAGTCAATCTTACTCTCATTGAAGTTGGCTTAGGGAAGGAATGACATACACTCTAAATTGGGTATCTTGGCCTACAGAAGAGCAGGGGGAAAGGGGCTGAGAGGTAGGAGGATGGAGGGCAGGGCAGGTTAGGGGAAATGGTTGTTAGAAGCATACATTTTTGTAAAGGGACAGGGACAAAGTAGAGAATAGAACAAGTCAGGGGTGGAATAGGAAGGAGGGAAATATACAGCTACTAGGGTAGGGAGATCCATCTTGCCCTACCAGGAAGTCAGAGGGGTCATGGGGGAGGATATAGGGGAAAGCTGATTGGGAGAGGGGGTATACAGTGGGATTGTTGTTTTGGGGTGGTGGGTAGGGGAAAGACAGGGAGAAAATTTGTAAATCAAAATCTCATGGAAATGAATGATGTAAACTAAAAATAAACAAAAGTTAAAAAAAAAAAAAGGAACTGAAAGTATCCAAAGATCAGCTCCGGAAAGAGGTCTCAAAAGGAACACTGCCAGTAATATGACAGCCAAATTCCAAAGCTCCCAGGTCAAGTAGGAAATACTACTAGCACCAGAAAGAAACAATTCAAGTATCAGGGAGTCACAGGCAGGATAATACATTTAGCTTCTATATTAAAGGATAGGAGTACTTGGAACATGATTTTCCAAAGGGTAAAGGGGGATTATACCCAAAAATCAACTATCCAGAAAAACTAGGTATTTGAAGAGAAAATACTTCCGGGGAAAAAATGAAAGATAAAAAAACAAAAAGGGGATATTCAATGAAATAGAGGACTTTTAAGCTTTCCTGATGAAAAGACCAGAGCTGAATAGAAAATATGACTTTCAAATATAAGACCCAAGAGAAGCGTAAAAAGGTAAACAGGAAAGGGAAATCATAAGGCACTTTAAAACTTTCCTACATGGGAAGATGATACTTGTAAATCATAAGAATTTTCTTATTATTGGAGCAGATAGGAGTATATACAGACAGAGGGCACAGGTGTGAGTTGAATATGAAGGGATGATATCTAAAAAATAAAGTTAAGGGGTGAGAGAGGAATGTACTAGGAGAAAGGGAGAGGGAGAAGTAGAATGGGATAAATTATCTCACATTAAAGAGGCAAGAAAAAGTTTTTACAGGTGGTGGGGAAATGAAAGTAAGTGAATGAACACTCATCATAACTGGCTAGAAGAGGAAATAACATACCCATTCAACTGAGCATAGACATCTACCTTACCCTACAGGAAAGTAGAAGAGGAAGAGGGTAAGAGAAAGAGGAGTGGTCATAGAAGAGAGAGCAGACTGGGGGAGGGGCTAGCCAGAAGCAAAACACTTTCAAGAAGAGGGTTAAAGGAGAGAAAGAACAGAATAAATGGGGTTGAGGGTAGGAGAAGGAAAATACAATTAATAATAGTAACTTTGAAAAAAAAACTGATAAAGAGAAAACATAGAGAACTAAGTCAAATTTATAAAATAAGTGCCATTCTCAACTGATAAAATATCAAAAGATATGAACAATCTTCTGATGAAGTAATCAAAGCAATCTATAGCCATATGAAAAAATGCTCTAATTCATTATTGATTGGAAAGATGCAAATTAAAACAATTCTGATGTACTTCTTCATATCTATTAGATTGGTTAATAGGACAGAAAAGGAAAATGACAAATTGTGGGGGAAATCAGGCACTAATACACTGTTGGTGGAGTTGTGAACTGATTCAACGATTCTGTAGAGCAATTTAGAACTACACCCAAAGGACTATAAAACCAGGCATACCCTTTGACCTAGTAGTAGCACTACTGGGTCTATATCCCAAAAGAGATAAAAAACAAAAAAGGAAAAGGCCCTATTGTAATAGTAATGGAAATCTGAAGATATTCTTGCCCCTTAATAAGCCTAGGGGGAATTTGAAGACCTTTCCTGCTTTTTAACTCTGCCCCCAATAGGCTGAATGTAGTCACATGGAGCCTGTAATAGGAGGAGCTTGCTGAAGGGTGAAGCAGAGCCCACAGGAAGCTGGGAGTCAGAATTAGAGAGACCGTGGGAGAGAGAGGACACTCAGGCAAGGAGATAGAGAGGTTGGTGAGTAAATATTGGTCTTATATTGGTTTGTGGGTACGGTGGGCCAAGTTAGGGAACCTTGCCTTCGGTGGCAGAGCAGCTATTCCCCAGCAGGGCTCAGAGTGTTATTTACCCAGAGGCTGTGAGAGGGTGAGTTAAAGGAGAGAGGAAGACTCAAAGAGTGGTAGAAAATAGAGTCTCCTTTATTGTCTTAAGTGCAAGCCTTTTATAGGACACTTCCTAATGGCTTTCCCCTGTGGACACTGAGCACTACAGTGTTCCCAGGTGGGGGGTGAAAACACCACGCTTTATCTCAAGGATCCAATCCTCACACCTGTGTGTTTGAACTCTTCCCTGGGGGCCGGGAAACTGATCCAGGCCTGGCAGCAAGGCTTTCACCTGAGGGGGCTTACTCAGCCATTAGGGTCAAAGTCTCACTGGCCCATGGTCCTCAACGTGTGGGAAGGCTAAAGGATGCTGTGGCTCTCTGTTTGTTATGGCCTGTTAACTTCTTTACTACTATGATGGAATCAGTTTACTGGTTTTGGGATTCAGTTTTCTGGTGTCAAAATAAATGCTTTGCTTCTGTCCTCTATGTGGAGAATCTTGTTATATTTTGCAATCAAGCACCAGGTGATATTTATAGTCACGGTCTTTATCGTGATTGTGGGCACTGTGAACATTGCATTGGCACTACAACTATATGTACAAAAATATTTATAACAGCTCTTTTCTTGGGGCAAACAATTTAAAATTGAGGGTATACCCGTTAATTGGGGAATGGCTGGATAAGTTGTGGTATGTGATTATGATGGAATACTATTGTGCTGTAAGAAATGCTGAGTAGAATGCTCTCAGAAAAACCAGGGAAGACTTGCGTGGGCTGATACAAAATGAAACATACCATGTACAAAGTAACAGCAAAACTTAACTATTTTCAGCAATACAATGATCCAAGACAACTGTGAAGGACTTATGATGAAAAATGCTACCTACCTCCAGACAAAGAACTAATGACATTTGAATACAGACTGAAGTATGCTTTTTTTTTTTTTGCTTTCCTTATTTTTCTTAAGGGTTTATTTTTGTCTGTGTTTTCTTTCACAACATGATTTATGGAAATATTTTGCATGACTACTCATGCATCACCTGTATCAAATTAGTTGCCTTTTCAATGAGGAGATGGGAAGGGAGGAAAGAAGAGTATTTAAAACTCAAGGTTTAAAAAATGAATGTTAAAATTTTTTTATATGTAACTGGGAAAAAGAAAATACTGAATAAAAAGAAAAAACGTTTATTGACCATACTATACCAATAGAATAAAAATGATACTACACATAAAAATGTGGCAAGTCCTCAAAGAAACAGGAGTATAAGATCATCTTATTTGTCTCTTAAGGAACCTGGATTCAGGTGAAGAAGCAAAAGTTAGAGCCAAACATGGAATAACTGACTAGTTTAAGATTGGAAAAGGAGTATGACATGGCTGTATATTTTCACCTTATTTATTTAACTTATATGCAGAGTACATCATGTGAAATGCCAGGCTGGATGAATCAAATGCTGGAACGAAGGTTGCTAGAAGAAATATAAACAATCTCAGAGATGCAAATGTAACAGCAGGCATCTGAGCATAGCCAAGATGACTGCTGGCACAGGTCCTCTGTTCTACTTTTCTAAAGGAAAGCAACTCAAAAAGGGTTAACAATCTTACTTTAATCAAACATATATCATTTATCTAGTTCAGGGGGGAAAAAATCAGTATCCTGACCTTCAGAAAATAAAAACAGAAGTTACAAGCAGACAAAAAAATAACACTATTCAACAGACCAACAAACAAGTTTCTAGCTGTCTAACCAATACATACATGCAGTGATAGTACCAGAGAAAGAAGCACCAACATTTGGCTTTTCAAAGCTGGGGAGGTTCAATGATTACCCAGAGTCTCATCTGGTCAAATCACACAACTCTTCCTAAAATGAGTCCCAAAGCAAGTCCCAAAGCAAAACCTCACCTCAGGGGAATATATAGCCTTCTCCAGGGTCAGAGAACATCACAACCCTCATCTGCCTAATTACAAAGTAATACGGTGTGGGCCTCCCTGAAGAACAAGCCTCCCCTAAGTAAGCTTCTCCTGTTGGGCTCTGCTCTACCCTTCAGCAAACTCCTCCCACCACAGGTTCCATGTGACCACATTCAGCCTACTAGGGGTAGAATATATTTTCAAATTACAGAAGGTCCTCAAATTCCCCTAGGCTTATTAAAGGGCAGGGAAGATCTTCAAATTCCCTTATCATTACATTTGCCCCCAAGATCTTTCGTGCCCACTACATAGGCTACTTACCTCTTCCAAACAAATCCAGAAAAGGCACTAGAACAAATACTAATCAAGTAATACAAGAAAAATCACAGTAAGTTGTTTTCATGGCTCATGATGGCATAAGCAGACAGATGCTGAGGACAGGCTGTGGCTAGGCACAAGTTGAATGACTGCAGCACAGGGAATTGTCGTCTAGTAGAGCAAAAAGAGGCCCTGGATAGCTAATGTGGGGGCCTAAAATTGGGTAAGCTGCAGAAATAGGTGCCAACAGAAGGTGTATCACAATTACCCTGTTACAGGGCATAGATCCAGAATAGACCAAAGAGGAGAACTACATCTAGGGGTGGCATTGCAGGGACAGAAGTGGTGGCAGAGGCAAACTGTATAAATACTAAGCAAGGAGAAATCTCTGAAGGAAATAATTGTGTGGCTTCAATTCCAGGAACAACAATGGGTCTCAGTTCCAGATTCCAGACTAATCTGAAGCCAACAGAAGAATAACCAGGACATTTAATCGCAGACTAAAAGAGAATTTGCAGGTCTGTCACTCTGAAACAGCAGAATCTTCCAGCTCTCTGAGAGTGACTAAGTCCAGCAGCAACTGAAACTCTAAAGATGCAAGCCCAAAGCTCTACTGCTCATTACCAAACGAGCAATCAGGATTTTGCCCTGAATCAAACCATTTTGAGAGCACTGAAAGCTAACAGAAGCCCAGTCTGAGCTGTCATGAAATAAAATAGCAGTCAGTATCCCCAAGAAAGCAAGGCAATATTAGTCCAGGCACTCCTTTCGAAACTGTACAGAGCTTGGTCCTAACATGAAGTCCAAAGTGAGAAAGAAGGCAGGAAGAATAAGCAAACAAAAAAAGGACACCATCATAAGAGACATTATGGTGGCAGAGACTCTCAAGATACTCTCTAGAAGTGAATGGCTTCAAAACATCTAGAAACAAAAACTCAAAGGAAAATACAGCTTGGGCACATATATTCAACTAAAATTCCTGTAAGAGGCAAAAGTTTTTTAAAAGTTAAAATATTTTTTATAAATAAAATATGCTCATTAGAAGAAAAACTGAAAAAGAAATGAAAACTGTGGAATAAAGAACTGGAAAATAAATTATCAATGAACAGCAAGAGGTATTTAACCCTGCCCAAACAAGTTCCTTGAAAATTAGAATAAATCTACTGTCTTTATAACACAAGAATTATTAGAGTCAAGAAAACCTGAAAAAGTAAAATAAAATGAAAGATATCTTGGTGGTAATAACAACTGATCAAGAAAACAGACAGAGGAAAGAATTTAAGAATCAGTGAAAGCTCTGACAAAAAAAAATTCAAGAAATCATAAAACAACTCAGACTTCTTAGGATCAAAAGGTAAAATGAAAGAATGAATCCATCAGTCACCCCTGTAAATAATACCCCCAATGAAAATTCCTAGGAATAGGATGGCCAAATCCAGAATTATCAAGTCCAAAAAAAAGTAGTGCAAACAGCAAGAAAAAAATAATTCAAATAACAATGAACTACAGTCAGAAAAACACACAATCTGGCATTTACCACTATAAATGAATGGAGTAGTTTAAATGTGGTATTCCATAAGGCAAAAGATATAGGCTTACAATTAAGAACAACTTACCCAAATTGAGTATAATACTATAGGAGAAATAATTTACCTTAGTTAAACAGAGGATTTTCAACAATTCCTGATAAAAATACCAAAGATGAATAGAAATTTGGCAGCACAAAGGAGTCAAGAGAAACAGAAAAAGGTAAACATGCATGAACAAGGAACTGAACAAGGAAAAACTGCTTACATTCTAATAAGGGGAAATGATACACATGTTCCCTCAAAACTCTATCACGGCAGGTCATAGAGAAGTCTAATTTAAACAGAAGGCCTGGAAATGACTCTATAATACCTTGTTGATTAAAAAAGAAAAATGGAAAGAAAGACAGAGGTATGCACTAAAGGAAGAAAGGAAGAAGGTTAGGGAAAATTATTTCACATAACCAGGGTAAAGAAGTCGAAGCCTATACCTACAAAGAAGAGATGGAGGAAGAAGTTGAAATCTGAATCTCATTCTCACTGACTTGATCAAGGGAGGGACAAATAGGTGTAAAAGTATGTGCATATGTGCGTGCGCACATGTGCACACACACACAGAGTTAAATGCAGAAAAGCTTTTCACTCAATAAGGAAACAGAAAGGATAAGGGAAAAGAAACAGGGAAAGTTAGAGGAAAGCTAATTAAAGGGATTAGTCCCAAGTAAAGTAAACTCTAAATAAGTATGTACAAAAACATCTATACTTCTTTTTGAGGTGGCAAAGAACTAGAAATTAAGGGGTTATCCATCAACTGGAGAACAGCTGAACAACTTATAGTATATAAACTTGAAAAAATAATATTGTGCTGGAGGAAATGATGAACATGGTTCAGAGAAGTCTGGGAAGACTTACATAAAGTGATGCAGACTGAGGCAAGAATTAAAAAAAATTATACAATGACAATACTAGTAAGACAAACAACTTTCAAAGAGAAAAAGGAATCAAAATAGGGAATAAGATTTTTTTTTTTGGTACATTGTCAATAAGGGAATTTGTCTTTCTTTACCACATGTGTAGTAAAAGGGTTTATGCTGTTCATTTGCAGTTGGGGGTTGGTGGAATAAGTGAAGGCAGACTTTTAGGATCAAAAAATTTTTAAAGAATATAACAACTCTTCCTCAAGTACATTCCCCATTATCTGTAACATAATTCACTAATGTGGTGGAAAAGACTAAGTTAGAAAGCAATTTTGACCAACTGAGACACAAACACAATGATTTTATATATTTTAAGTGAAAAATTGTACAAACTTACCTTATATTAAGGAAGCAATTAGATCGGTTACCAACAGCAAAATAGTCAGCTGTAGTCAAAATGTCAATTCCATGAGGAAAAGTGCCCTAAAAAAGTTCTGAAATTAGTATATGCATATTACAGCAGCATTTCTTTAAAAAAAAAAAATTTAACATTAAAAATAGCACTTTTTCTGTATTCAGAGGAGCTAAGTTAAAATCCCAACTAAATTTCTTATAACTTTTATGATACTGGGAAAGTCACTTAACCTGCCTCAGCTTCCTCATTAAAACTAAGGGGTTGGACTAGATAATTTTTTATTTTCCTTTCAGGTCCAAATCTGTGATGCTATAATTCAACTGCTAGAAAATTGCATACATGAATAAATTAAAAGTATTTGTCAAAAAAATACAGAAATTTAATTTTAAAAATTAATTTCATGAAAAACTTACAATATTAAAAGAAATCTACGACTTATTTAAAAATAAAAATTCATAATTAAAAGAAAAAGGAAAAAAGATGAAGGCAGACATTTTAAACTCAACATATCTAAAAACAAATTCATTATTTTTCCCCCAAGACCCTCTTCTCTTCCTAACTTTCCTATTTCTGTCAAGGGAACCACCAACCTCTCAGTTACACAAGCTAACAGGGTAGGTGTCATTTTTGACTCTTCACTCTCTCACCCACCACATACAATCAGTTGCCAAGACCTGTTGATTGTATCTTTCTATTATTGGTCCTCTAACATAATGCTCATCCTTATACCTAGCAATAGCCTTTTGTTTGGTCTCCCTGCCTCAAGTGTATTCACACTCATCACCCACTTGGCTGTCAACTGATCTTCCTAGAGCAAAGGTCTGATCATATTGTTCTGCTATTCAAAAACTTCCTATTAAATCCATAACTAAATATAAAAATCATCTGCTTCCTTTTGGCAAACCAGCTGCAGTATATTTGCCAAGAAAACCCCAAATGGTGTCACAAAGAGTGAAACAGAAAATAAATAACTAACAGTCTGGTCCCTTCCTACCTTTCCAGAGTTCTTAGACCTTACCCTCT
The DNA here is from genome assembly GCA_028627135.1 of Pseudochirops cupreus. NCBI lineage: Eukaryota > Metazoa > Chordata > Mammalia > Diprotodontia > Pseudocheiridae > Pseudochirops > Pseudochirops cupreus. Next base: position 4,735 of record JAQQSU010006621.1, on the reverse strand, counting down.
CCTATCTATGTTCTTTGCAGTACAGGAATAGTTCCTTCTTTTATTGCTCCTTACATAAGAAACTTATCTTCTAACTCCATGCATTTTTACTGGCTATCTCGCATGTCTACAGCTGTCTCCTTCATTTCCACACTTAATCTTCCCTGGAATCTTAAGATGCAAGTTCAAATATTACTTTTTACAAGAAGCCTTTCCTCATCTCCACTAAAGCTAGTAACTTATTTTTGTTACTACCTGCCACATACCCAGTGTATATATTGTTTTTACATAGCTTTTTGCAAGCTGTCTCCCCTAATTCTATGTAAGCTTCTTTAGAATAGGGCCAGTTTTTATGTCTTTCTTTATATCCTCAGTCAGTTCGTGGCACACAGCAGGAACTGAATAATTGCTTGTTGACTTGAGAGAGATATTGGTTCAATCAATCAATCAAAAAGCATTTATTAAGTTGTTACTTAATGCCAAGCACTAAAGGCAAAAACAGTCACTACCTCTAAGGAGCCCACACTGTAATGGAGGAGACACCATGTAATAAATTCCTAGGTACAATTAAGATACATACAGAGTAGATGGAGGGTCATCTCAAGGTAGAGCACTTACTAGTAGCTGGGATGTGAGGTGGGATGTGGAAACATCTCCTATAAAAAATGGGACTAGAAATGAGATCTTAACAAAATCCCATAATAATGAGGTATTACAGAGGTAGGAATGCTCAAAATACAATAGCAGAATAAGAGAATGACTCAAACAATTACAAATACGGCTTCAGAGAAAAACACCGTTTGGGCACACACTCAAGTAGAGCTCTTTAGAAGAAATGATGAGTTTTTAAAAAAGAAGAATCCAAAATATTTTTGTCAATAAAATGAGAGTGCTTGAGGAAAAAACTGGAAAATAAATGAGAGCTATGGGAAAGAATTGTAAAGGTAATCGAAAGCTTGCAAACAAGAAGTATAAAATCTTAATTAAAACAAATTTAAATAGTTGGAGAAAAAAGAAAAGAAAATGTAAGGTTTCTCTTACAAAACCAAATGACTTTGAAAACAGACTGCAGATAAAAAAGAATGCCATGCTGAAAAAAAGTTTAAATATTCTATTTCTTAAGAAATCTTAAAAGGAAACACCACATATATTAAAGAACCAAATGACAAAGTGGAAATATAAAGAATTCACAAGGCACTTTCAGAAAGAAAGCCCAAAATGAAAACTCCAAGGAACATCACAGCCAAAATTCAAAGTTTCTAGCTCAAAGCCAAAATACTGCAAGAAGACAAAAATGAAGAATTCAAGTACTAAGGACCATAGTCAGGATCATACTGTAGTAGACACTACTAGAAAGAAGTGAGGAAATTGGAATATGATATTCTAGAAGGTTAAGAAAATGGTCTTATAGCTAAGATTAACTTAATTTGCAAAACTGAGTACAATATGAAGTATAATAACAAACATTCATGATGAGAAGACCAGAGTTGCAGAGAAACTTTGAAGTTCAAGCACAGGAATAAAGAGAAACATAAAAATGTAAGAAAAAATGAACGGTAATAAAGGATAAAAAAAAAGATAAATGATTTGTATTGAAATATAGGGAGATGATACATGTGTCCTCTCTGAACCACATCATCTGGATTCAAAGAGGGAGTCCATTTAGTAAAGGCATAGGAGTGGATCTGTTATGTCTTGATGATCATAAGAAAGACAACGGAAGAAGATGAACACACTACGGGAAGAAAGGAAAAAGAGAGGGGAAATTACATTACATAATCAGAGTTAATAAGTATCTATTCAATTAAGAAGGAAAGGACTGGGGTGGAGCAGATGAATTTGGAACATTGATTTGGGACCAATTCATAATTCTCTTGGAGACTTTGCTGCAGGAGTTTTGACTTTGTTGTCTTCTTCTGGTTTTATATTTTTATCTTTTCAAAGTCAGGTTCTATAGTCTGATTTTTTCCCCTTTGTTTGCTCATTTTCCCAGCCAATCACTTGACTTTTGAGATCTTTGTCAAGGTAGAACTCTGCTTCCACAGTGGAGAGTACTCTGTCTTAAGGTGGTGGGAGTTTGTGTAGCCGTTGTCAGGGCTACTTCTAGGTATCTGTAAATTTTTAGTTCTTCTAAGGTGATATGATCAAAGGAGAGGAGTTTACTTCTCTACTGGCCTGTGGTCTGACCTGTGAGGGATCACAAGCACTCTTTTATGCTTCAGAACTGTGAGGAAGAGTCCCTCTCCACAACCGCCACAAGCTCTGCCAAGCCAGCGCTCCTCCTCACCCCAGGACTGCCACCCAAGACTATGCCAGATCCAAGCAGGACAAAGCAACAGAATCTTGCCTCAGTGCTAGCAAAGAGATCCCTGCACTTGGTATCTTGGAGAGAGATGGGAAGAAAATTTGGAACTCAAATTCTTGTGGAAATGAATATTGAAAACTAAAAATAAATAAATTCTAAATAAAAAAGAAAGAACACATAGAAAGAGAGAGACAGAGAAAGAGACAGAGAGGGAGAGAGAGAGAGAGAGAGCAGGAGAGAGAGAGAGAGAGTGTGTGTTTCTCTCCCAGCATCTGGAAGCTGATAACTGAGTTGGAGTTTTTCTTGAGATCAGAATCTGGTGAAGGCTGAAGTTGCTGCCACCTGGAAGGCTGAGATTCCTTCTGGGTCCTAAGGTCAGCTGAACTGCTGGAGGACTAAAGAAGCATGACCAGAATAAGCCTTTCTTTGTTTGTGGCTTGGTTGATCCTCAAGTTACCGATGTTAGAAGTGGCGAAGGTTTTGAGATGTGCCGGACCCTGTGAACTTCAGTGTGTAACAAGAACTGCCCAGAGGACTGGACAATGAGCTGGCAACTCTCTGCCTCTGAATCCAGGTGACTGTTTGGTGGATTCAGGTAGGAGCTGGGACCATGGAAGGGGATCCAGGGAATCTGAGAGACCACCTCAGGTCAAGATAAAGAAAAGGTCTCTCCTTGGATATTGAACAAGTGATGAAATTGAAGTTTACTAGACACTGAGGGGTGAAGGGTTTGTGTAATTTTCTAATGATTGTATTTAGTGATTAATGATACTTACCGACTGATTGCTAGTTAAGTGACTGATTAAGTTAATCTATGATTGCCCCATGAGTGGAAGACTGATTATTGTATTGTGAAATGACTGAATGATTAAGTAAGAAGGGTTTCTTCCCTTACGGAAACCAGATGATTATTCTTTTGTTCTTTGTTCTAAATATTGTGGCCACCGTAGTGAAAACTATGTGGCCATTCTAATGTTAAGTTGTTGTGAACACTATATTGTGATTTTCTGTGATAAGATGTAATGTTGTAAATATTGTGATTTGTTGTGAATGTTTTCCTTGATTTCTAATGGAATAAATAGCGTGTCCACTATACTGTGTAATTAAAACCTTAAAAGCTGTTCACAGTAGCATTCTTCTGGGAAGCTGCTGGTGAATGGCTTTACAATTACGTGTCTTAGATCAAAAATCAAAAGATGATGAGGTAAAAGCAGAAACTAGCTTGAGCTCTTCCCCCAAATGCTTATAAAAATGACTCTAAACAAATACTAAAGGTACAGAACCCACAAAATGACAGAGTGAAACACATCTGCAGCTGAAGACAGCTTGGCAGGCTGACAGGAAGGATCTATGGCACGAGGCTGGGAGCTGAGTGCATTCCTGCATGGGCCACACAAACACAGACCAGGCTTGAGCAGGTCTCAGGGGACTGATTCACTGGCAGATATGGCGCTTTCCAGATTTCTCAATCCACAAACACCAAAGACAAAGTAGAAGGTCAGTGGAGAAGCTCTGTTAGACCTGTGGGGGAGCATGGTCCAGTCCCAGTCCCAAGGAGGCGGAGGTGGCACTGGCAGAAGTAGCACCTGCTACTTCCAGAGCTCTAGGCTCACAGATAGTGGGGAGATCAAGCAGCTGATCAGAGGGCAATTGCAGGGATCCCTTTGCTAGCACTGAAGCAAGATTCTGTTGCTTTGTCCTGCTTGGATCTGGCATAGTCTTGGGTGGCAGTCCTCGGGTGAGGAGGAGTGCTGGCACGGCACAGCTTATGGCGGTTGTGGAGAGGGACTCTGCCTCACAGTTCTGAAGCATAAAAGAGTGCTTCTGATCATCACCTCACAGATAAGACCACAGGCCAGTACAGAAGTAAACTCCTCTCCTCTGATCATATCACCTTAGAAGAACTGAAAATTTACAGATACCTAGAAGTAGCCCTAACAACAGCTACACAAACTCCCAACACCTTAGGACAGAGCACTCTCCACTGTGGAAGCAGAGTTCTACCTTGACAAAGATCTCAAAAGTCAAGTGATTGGCTGGGAAAATGAGCAAACAAAGGGGAAAAAAATCAGACTACAGAATCTGACTTTGAAAGGATAAAAATATAAAACCAGAAGAAGACAACAAAATCAAAACTCCTGCAGCAAAGTCTCCAAGAAAATTATGAACTGGTCCCAAATCATGGAGGAGCTCAAAAAGGATTTTGAAAATCAAATGAGAGAAGTAGAGGAAAAACTGGGAAGAGAAATGAGAGTGATGCAAGAAAATCATGAAACACAAGTCAACAGCTGTAAAGCCAAAGCATGAGCAGCTTTCCAGAGGACTGCTGCTGTGGACAGCTATAAGGTTCTAGTCACATAATATAGTGAACTCTCTATTAATTAAGCAGTAAAGCAAAACATTACAGAAACCAATGTACAGCATTCACAATGTTATAACATAAAAACTCAT
>JAQQSU010006620.1:0-13460 GCA_028627135.1 Pseudochirops cupreus | reverse complement strand
GTGTATGTATATATGTGTACATAGACAGAGGGCACAGGATCAATTGAATAGGAAGGGTTGATATTTTAAAAGGTGAAATTGAGAGGTGGGAGAAGAATAGAATGAGAGGAGACAGGGAGAGACAGAATGGAGTTAATCATCTCATAGAAGAGGCAAAGGATAATTGTTACTATGGAGGGGAAGAACAGGAAGGCAAAAGGGAAAGGGTCAACCTTACTCTCATTGAATTTGGCTTAGGGAAGGAATGACATACACTCTAAATTGGGTATCTTGTCACACAGGAGTTTAGGGGGGATGGGGATGAGAGGGGGGATGATGGAGGGGAGGGCAAGGTGAAGGTGAGGGTTGTTAGAAGTACACACTTATGTAAACGGACTGGGACAAAGTAAAGAACAGAACAAGGAGGGGGTGGATAAGAAGGAGGGAAAAATAGTCAGTCTTTCACAATATGTCCATTGTGGAGATGTTCTGCATAACTACACATGTACAGCCTATATTGAATTGCTTGTCTTTCCAGTGGGGGGTGGATGATGAGGGAGGAAGGGAAAAATCTAGAATTTAAAGTTCTATAATCAAATGTTTGTACATATGTGTTTGTTTGTGTGTGTGTGTGTGTGTGTGTGTGTGTGTGTATGTATATCCATCTCGTGGGCGATCCTTCTTGCCCTATCGGAAAGTCAGGGGGGTGATGGGGGATGACATAGGAGAGAACAGATTGGGGAAGGATGTATGCAGTGGGATCTCTGTTTTGGGGTGGTTGGTAGGGGAAAGGTGGGGAGAAAATTTGTAACTCAAAATCTCATGGAAATGAATGATGTAAACTAAAAATAAACAAAAGTTAATTTTAAAAAAAAGATATAAAATTTCACCTCCTGCCTTCTTGTTCTTGTAATCAATGGGGAGGGAGCTGTGAGCCCCAGAATTTCTAGATAGTATTGTCATCTGATATAGAAGGTAATATAGGCATTTGGTCAAGGAAGTCCTTTGATCAACTTGAACTTATAGGGTGGTATACCTTTTGAGATATTGATTTTATTACTTCCTGTGGAGAGTAGGGATGTGCTCTCCTTGGCACCAGCTAGTGGAGAAAATTTACTGACAGGGACTTCTAGATACATATTAGCTTTGTAACTTTGGGCATGTCATTTTATCTGGGCCTTGGTTTTTTCATCTTCAAAATGAAAGGGTTGGGCTTAATGAACTCTAAGGTCCCTTTTAGCTCTAAGCTTATGATCCTATAAAGCCCTGTAGATCCAGGACATTAAGTTCACCTTTGGCCATATCTATTCCCTACATGTGTATGTCACTATTACTAGACTTGTAAGTTTGTGCTTGTTCTTCCTAATACTGACTTTGTGTGTATTCATGGGAGTGTATGCTCCAGATTTTTTGAGAGAAACGCTTTGTGATTATTCTTGCTATGTCTTTTGAGGCTACTGGCTGATTGTTAAAGAGAGACACATTGGTAGGGCCTCATGAGCTATAGGGTTAAGACAATGGTCACCAACCGTGGTGGTTGTTACTACCAATGAGTTGCTGTTAGAAACTTCTTTTTTAAAAGAAATTATTTATTTATTTTATTTTGAACTTAAGAAATGAAACAAGCGTTTCCATAACAAGGTAGAATAAGAAAACTGAGGATTTTACCTAAAATTGTAAATCTATTATGTACAACTTGCTATTCCTGTCAAATACACAACAAAGTTATCATGTAACTTTCTTTTTTCCCCTACCCCCTTTCAGACTTTGAGATGGCTACCACCAGACACAAATGTGTGTGTGTGTGTGTGTGTGTGTGTGTGTGTGTGTGTGTGTGTGTGTTCTTTTTCTGGATGCAAACAGCATCTTCCTCCATAGGATCTTTGTAGTTCATTTGGGTATTTAAAACAGAATGACTGGGTCACTCAAGGTTATTCTTAAAACAATACAATGTTTTCTTGGTTGTGTTTATTTATTTCACTCTTCATTATTTCATAGAGGCCTCTTTGTGCTTTTCTAAAATCATTGAGTTTACAGAGTAATATTTTGTGTACAGAGTAATATTCTATTATAAACATATATCACAATTTGTTTAGCCATTCCCCAATTGATGGGCATCCCCACAATTTCCAGTTCTTCGCCATCATAAAGGGAGCTGCTATAAATATTTTAGAACATATGGTTCTCAACCTGTGGGTTATGTTCAATTTGTAACAATGAAAATACATCCTGCACATCAGATATTTACATTCTGATTCATAACAGTGGCAAAATTACAGTTATGAAGTAGCAACGAAAATAATTTTATGGTTGGGGGTCACCACAACATGAGGAACTGTATTAAAGGGTTGCAGCATTAGGAAGGTTGAGAACCATTCTTTTACATTTTTGCCGTAAACATCTTGGGAAACAGAACTAATAGTGGTATTGCTGGGTCAAAGGGTATAGGCAGTTTAATAACTCTTTGAGCACAATTCCAAATCTCTCTAAAATTTTTGGATCAGCTCATAGAACCAGCAACTATGAATTAACGTCCTAATTTTTCCATATCCCCTCTGACATTTGTCACTTTGTCCTTCTATAATTTTAGCCAATTTGATAGGTCTAAAATTATATCTCAAGGTTGTTTTAATTTGCATCTCTCTAATCAATAATGATTAAGAACTTTTTTTCATATGACTATATATTGTTTGATTTCTTCATCAGAAAACTGCCCGTTCATATCCTTTGTTTGTCAGTTGGGGAATGACTTGCATTCTTACAGATTCAACAAAGTTCTTTATGTACTTGAGATATGAGACCTTTATCTGAGGAAGTCTATAAAACATTTTCCTCCAGTTTTCTACTTTCCTTCCAATCTTGGCTACATTAGTTTTATTTGTACAAAATCTTTTAAATTTAATGTAATCAAAATGAACTATTTTATATTTCATGATGCTCTCTGTCTCTTGTTTGTTCATAAATTGTTCACCTATCCAAAAGTTTGATAGGTTTTATATTTTTCAAATTTTCTTGTAATATCTCTCGTTATATCTAGGTCATGTAACCATTTTGACCTTATCTTGGTAAATGGTGCAAGATATTGGTCTATGCCTAGTTTTTGCCAGACTGCTTTCCAACTTTCCCAACAAATTTTACCAAATAATGAATTCTTATCCCAAAAATTTGAGTCTTTACTCTTATCAAACACTAGGTCATTATAATTATTTAAAGATGTAGATTGTCTACTATGTTTCACTGATCTACCTTTCTATTTCTTAGCCAATATCAGATAGTTTTGATAATAATTTCTCATAATATAGTTTAAGATCTGGTACTACTAAATCTCCTTCCTTTATATATTTCCCATTAGTTCCTTTGAAATTCTTGACCTTTTGTTCTTTCAAATGAATTTTATTATTTTTTCTAGCTCAGCAAAAAATTTATTTTTGGCAATTTAATTGGAATGGCATTGAAAATATAGATTAATTTTGGTAAAATTATCATTTTTGTTATATTGGTCTTGTCCACCCATAAATGGTTAATATTTCTCCGTTTATTTAAATCTGATTTTCTTTGTGTACAAAGTTTTTAAAAAATGATTTCGTTAAAATAGATCCTGGATTTGTCTTGGTGGATGTATTCTTAGGTATTTTATATTGCCTAGAGTTATTTAAAGTGGGATATCTCTAGTTATCTCTTCCTGCAGGGTTCTGTTGGTGGTATAGAGTAATGCTGATGATTTATGTTGGTTTACTCTATATCCTGCTACTCTGCTGAAATTATTAATTATTTCAATTAACTTCTTAATTGAGTCTTTAGGATTTTCCTAGTATATCATCATATCATGTGCAAAAAAGATAGTTTTATTACCTCATTACCTATTCTGATTCCTTCTATTTCTTTTTCTTCTCTTATTGCAATTGCTTGGATTTCCAATACAATATTGAATAACACTGGTAACAGTGGGCATATATGTTTCACATCTGATCTTACTAGGAAGGCTTCTACCTTATCTCCATTATAAATAAGGCTGGCTGATGATTTTTAGGTAAATGCTTATTAATTTAGGGAAAAATCCATTTATGCTTATACTTTGAAGTGTTTTTGATAGAAATGAATGTTGTACTTTATCAAATATTTTTCTGCATCTATTGATATAATTGTATGATTTTTGTTACTTTTATTATTGATATAATCAATTATATTAATAGTTTTCATTATGTTAAACCATCCATGCATTCCTGGTATAAATCCTGCTTGGTCATAATGTATAATCTTTGTAATATATTCTTGTTATGTAGTATTTTATTAAGGATTTTTGCACCTATATCCATTAATGAAATTGGTCTATAGTTTTCTTTTTCTGTATTTATTCCTCCTGATTTAGGTAAGTGTATCATATTTATTTCATAAAAGGAGTTTGGTAGGACCCCTTCTTTGCCTATTATTCCAAATAACTTATTTAATATTGGAATTAGTTGGTCTTTAAATATTTGGTAGACTTCACTTGCAAATCCATCTGGTCCTGGTGCTTTTTTCTTACGAAGCTCATTTATGGCCTATTTGATTTCTTTTTCTAAAATAGTTATATTTAGATATTCTAGTGCTTCTGCTAATCTAGGCAGTTTATATTTTTGTATTCTTCCATTTCATCTAACTTGTTAAATTTATTGGCATATAATTGGGCAAAATAATTCCAAACAAAATAACTTGATTTCATCTTCTTTGGTAGTATATTTACCCTTTTTATCTTTGACACTAGTGATTTGGTTTTCTCTCTTTTAAAAAAAATCATTAACAAATGGTTTATTTATTTAATTGTGGTTTTTTTGTAATACCAACTCCTAGTTATATTTATTAATTAATTGGTTTTCTGACAATTCAATTTTATTAATTTCAGTTTTAATTTTTAGGATTTCCAATTTAGGATTTAACTGGGGATTTAAAATTTTTTCTTCTTCTAGTTTTTAAAATTGCGTACACAATTCATTGGTCTGCTCTTTCTCTTTTTTATTGATATAACCACTTAAAGATATTAATTTTCCTTGGATTACTGATTTGGCTATATGCTGTGGGTTTTGATGTGTTGTTTCATTATTGTCATTTTCTTTCCTGGAATTACTGATTTTTTCCTATTATTTGTTTTTTAACCCATACATTCTTTGAGATTAGGTTGTTCAGTTTCCAATTGGTTTTTTCTATGTTTTCATGATCTCTTATTAAATAAAATTTTTATTACATTATGGTTTGTAAAGGAAGCATTCAATATTTATACTTTTAGCTATAAAACTTTTGTGCCTTAATATATGGTCAAGCTTTCTAAAGGTACTATGTGCCATTTAATTATGCTATATGTACTCCTGGGTTGTGGGGAATGGTCTCAGGTACTTCTTACTGTTATTTTCTGAGTTTTTTTAGGACCCAACCTCAGCACTCCTCTACCCCTTCCAGCCACCAGCCACATTATGCTGGAAATGCTCTTGCTCCAGTGTCTATAACCTTCAGTCCTCCACTCTGGCCTGGAACCAAAACCAGGAATTCGGCTCTCCTGTAAGTGCCCACAGACAGAAGCATCGCTGCCCACTGCTTCTGCACTCACTTGATGGTAATATAGCTGGGCCTGGCCTCCCTGGGTAGCAGAGGGTCCTTTAATCCTCCCCTGTTCAGATGTCTGACACCTGACACTGCCCAATCCCCCTCTTCTCCCTCCTTCCCCCCCCCCACTGTCCATGAGGTGAGAATTCCTGTGGCTGAGACTTAGGCTACCTCCCAACCCAGCTGCCCCCTAAGCTTGTTATTTGTTGCTTTAGCAGAGATATCCTGGAGGTGTTAGCACTTCACTCAGGTCCAAACTTTGTCCATCAGGTCTTTCCTCAGGTTTTCTCCAGTTGTCCCAGGAGAATCACTGCTCTACCCCAACTCTTTTTTCCTTTTGCCCAACCTGCATTTACCCAGAGGTGCTATTTTGTCTTGTTTGTGGAGGAATTCTGGAGAGCTTAGAATTTTCTGACCTTTCCCACCATCTTCCCCACCATTAGAAACTAAAAGTAGTAGCAGCTCTTGCTCTGGGAATCCTACCTGACAGTGGGAGTTGGGAGAATGAACCAAGAGGAGGGACTATACTTCATATAGAGTTTATATTTAAATTTCTAATTATGTTTTTCCCCAATAGAACGTATTTGCCTTGAGGACAGTAGCTATTTCATTGTTGTCTTTTGATTTCTTTTTAAATTTTAAACAAGAAGTTTATTTAAACAACAAGATGTTTTACTTGAAGGATCAATTTCTTTATAGTAATTTATCCCTACTGAGAGACAGAGAGTGCTCTACATGTAATAACCACATACAAAAAAGTTGTAAAATTGTCCAAAAAAAGTTATAAAATCATCCTTGGTTTTACAATGACAAAAGAAAAACATTGAAATTATCCAATCAAACAAGGTATGCAAGGATTTTGTGTGTGTATATTTTTGTTGTTGTTGTTAAACAGTGAGAGCAAAATAACTTATTGGAATATAAAGATAAAAGTTGATTGAGCATGCCACTAATGGAGAAAAGGGATATTTCCACAGAACCAGTTTGTTTTTTCCTACTCCTCATCTCCATTTGATGTTGATCAAAACATACCATCAGCCATTTAGTTAAAAAAAAACTATGCATTATGCCTGTGCACATACACCAGTTACTTTATGTACAATAAAGGAATGGTGAAGGGAATAAAAGAAGAGAGAAAACTATATGGCATAGTCAGGATGTGGATGAACCAAATCTCGGTTTTCTAATTGTGAATGTATTGTTTTCCTTGGGAGCACAGTTCTGGAGTAGAGTTGTAAATTCTCTTTTTAGTAAGCGCCTCCTGTCTGCTGCTGGAATACACCAATTGTATCTTCATTATCCATTTCCAACTGTGCAGGTGTGTCTGTTTCATTGATTGGTTCCCCATCAAATTGGAATCTGATCTGTTTCATTGACAAATCTTGTCATTTACAATAGGCTTTCATTAGTTTACTAAGTGGTGTGTGCCTCTTAATCTTAATTTGCACCACTGAACTATCTTGCCCTGCCACCTTCAAATCAATGTGGTCATTGTTTTCGGTCTTGACTCCTTCCTTTGGCTTTTCATGGCCTTGGCGAGTCCAGGGGTCTCCTCAACCACCACTTCACAAAGGAGGCACCAGGATGGTCTGCTCCAAGGGAACAGAAGCAGAAGCAGCAGCAGAAGGACAGGAGCAGGAGCAGGAGCAGGAGGAAGATATTGGTGGTGATGGTGAGGAAGAGGAGGAGAAGAAGAAGGAGGAGAAGGCAGAGGAGGAGGAGGAAGAGCTAGTCTTTTGATTCTTAGTGCTTAGCATAGTGCCTTACACAATGTAGATGCTGACAAATACCTGGTGAATTGAATGGAATAAAACAAGCTATAAATTCCCAAGCTCAGCATTTAAAAGCCTTTAGTATTTGGCTCCAGTCTACCTTTTTAGATTTATTTCTTCTTACTCCCTTTTATGTACTCTATATTCCAGTGAAATGGGGCTTCTTGTTCTTTCCTAAGCTGGGCATTTCATTTTTTGTCTCTCTGCTTTTATACGGACTGTCCTATATACCTGGAAAACATCTCCCCTTACATTCTTCTCAGAATCCTTACCATCCGGCAAGATTAAACTCATGTGCCTAAGCAAAGCTTTTCTCAGATCTCCCTAGTTCAGGGGTTCTTGATACTTCTTGTGTGGAATCTGTGGACTCCTCAGAATAGGTTTTTAAAAAAATTCATAATAGAAGGAAATACTAAATCTTAATTAGACATTAATGGAACTAAAGATGCATTTTTTTGGGAGGGGGTTCTTTTTGCATTTAAGTTTATGAATGTCCTGAAATCTTTTTGTGGAACACTTAGGGGCTCATAGACCCCAGGTTAAGATCTTCTATCCTAGTGATTGCTGCTCTATCCTCCTCCCCTCCTTTTACATTATCTTTCATTTACTTCTCTGTGTGCAAGTTGAACATCTATTAATTCATTTCTGCCCACCCCACCCAACAGACTATAAACTCCTAATGGCCAGGACCGTAATTCTGTCTTTGTATATTAGGTACCAAGGACATCTTGCATTTGTTAATTCAGCAAGCATTTATTGCATACATTAGACACATGCTTGTTCAATTTAATTGAATCACAAAAAAAAGAGTAATTCCTGCATCACTGGATGCTTTCATGACACTATTAGATATAAGCAGTCATTCTGTTCATTCTATTTCCCCAGATACTTAGAACTCTCTGGGGTAGAAAAACCATAAGCAGATGACTTTTCAGATGTCTAAGCTAGTTTAAGCCTTCTCTGACTAATTCTCTCTCTCTCTCTCTCAAAAATATTTATTTATATGTTTTTAGTTTTCAATATTAACTTTTATAAGATTCTGAGCTCTAATTTTTCCCCCTTCTCTCCCTCCCCCTTCTAAAAGACAGTGTACAATATAGGCTATGCACATACACTCATATTAAACATATTACCTCATCAATCATATTATGAAAGAATCAGAACAAAAGAGAAAAACCAGGAAAAAGAAAAAAAACAGAGAGAGAGAGAGAGAGAGAGAGAGAGAGAGAGAGTAAAAAAGAGTATGCTAAAGTCTGCATTCAGATTCCATAGTTCTTTCTCTGGATGTGGATAGCATTTTCCATCATGAGTCCTTTGGAACTGTTTTAGTTCCTTGCATTTCTGAGAAGGGCTAAGTCTATCAAAATTGGTCATAGTACAGTGTGACTGTTACTGGGTACAATGTTATCCTGGTTCTGCTCCCCTCACTCAGCATCAGTTCATATACATCTTTCCAGGTTATTATGAAGTCCGTCTGCTCATTTCTTATGGAACAATAATATTCCACTACATTAATATACCACAACTTGTTCAGCTATTCCCCAATTCATAGGTATCCGTTCAATTTCCAATTCTTGGTTACCACAAAAAACAACTGATATAAATACTTTTGTACCTATGGGTCCTTTTCTCATTTTTATGATCTCTCTGTTATACAGACCTAGAAGTGATATTGCTAGATCAAAGGATATGGGCATAGTCCCAAAAGGCTCTCCAGAATGTCTAGATCAGTTCACAACTCCACCAACAAGGCATTAAGTGTTTCCATTTTCCCACATAGTCTTCCACATTTATCATTTTCCTGTTTTGTCATGTTAGCCAGTCTGATAGGTGTGCTGTGGTACCTCAGAGTTGTTTAATTTGTATTTCTCTAATTCAGTGGTTCTCAACCTGCGGATCACGACCCCTTTGAGGTCTAACCACCCTTTTACAGGGGTTACAGGGGTTGCCTAAGACCATCAGAAAACACATATTTCTGATGGTTTTAGGAACCTCCTCTGTCTGTCTCCAGGTGGGTCTGCCCACATGAAGACATGCCCACATACGACTATTAAAGGGTCACGGCATTAGGAAGGTTGAGAACCACTGCAGTCTAATTAGTAGTGATTTAGAGCATTTTTTCATGTGACTATAGAGAGCTTTAATTTCTTCCTCTGAAAACCTGCTGTTCATATCGTTTGATCATTTATCAATTGGGGAATGACTTGTATTCTTACAATTTGACTGAGTTCTCTACGTATTTTAGATATGAGGCCTATATCTTTTTGATTGATTCTTAACAGTCATGATGTTACTGTCCTTTTAAAAGTCAAGTTGTCCAGGTATCAATAAATCACTTAATGGGTAATAAGGAAAATATGCTAACAGATTCCCTAAGAGCACATGAAACAATGATGGAATCAGCAGAATCTTTAGTATTACATATAACTGCTGTGGCTACTGAAGCAAAAGTTGCCAGGCGGCATGATTCAAAGGACAGTCATATATGAAAATCAAATGTATTTTTGATCTTTCAGAATTGATATCTTTTGCTTTTACATCACCTTCAATTCTAATCCCTTCTCTTTTTCCTACACAGATGACCATCACATGCAACAAAGAATAAAAAAGAAAGAGTACAAAAGAAAGAAATTATGCAAGGCTAATCAACATGTCAGTTATTTTTGATAGTCTTTACAATATTCCACACCCATCATTCTTCACCTCTACAAAGAAGGAATATCTGTGGGCATTTCTTCAATTGTTTTTCCTTAGCTATTGTAATCACATTGAAAACAATATTTTTTCTTTCAATTTATACAGTTAAAGTCATTGTATATATTATTTTCTGGGTCTGCTTACTTCATTATGCATCAGTTCATATATTTCTTCCCATTATTTGAATTCTTCATATTTATCATTTCTTACGTTGCTATGATATCTCATTATAATTGAACACCACAATTTGTTTAGCTAGATCCAAACAGATGGATTTTCACCTTGTTTGGTTTTTTGTTTGTTTGTTTTACTAACAGAAAAAGAATTCCCATTTTTAACCTCCTTGGGGGTATGTGCCTAGCAATGGGATCTTTGGGTTACACACACACTCCAACATACATATGGTTTCAATGGTCTAAGCCAGAAGTCATGAGGATTAGAACCTAGCTATGATTCTGAGGTCACAGAATTTTCTGGGTGCCTGGACAAAGATGCAAATATGGAGGCTGATGGAAGCGAATCCGAGAGAAGGGACACTCCAGATCCTCTGCTTGCCCGGGGGCTGGTGCCTTCCTTTGCCTCCAGCGCCCTCTACTTCCTCCTCTGGCTACCCAAAGACAAGCCCTGCTGGAACAGCACCCTGGCCAGATGTCTCCCCATCCTATGTCTGGCTCTCTTTGTCTACAACACTGCCCCAGTGGCTCCTTTGGCCGATTTATCTGTGTAGATCTCCTGTGCTCCACCTTGGGGGACATTGTCCTTACCTGGCCCAATCAGTTCCTCTTTGGCATGGCAGCCTTTGCCCTGGCTTATGTCTCCTATCTCAAGGCTCTGGGCTGGCACCCAATCTGCCAGGCCCTCCTAGAGCCTATAGTAGCCATCTTTATCCTTTACTTTGGGCTCCTGCAGGCTCACCTCCCTTCCAGCCTGAGTCTGCCTGTGCTTGTCTACGCAGTTATCTTGGATCTGATGCTTTGGTGGGCGCTGGCCCAAGGGAGACCTGTGGCACCTGGCGGCCTGTTCTTTAGCATCTCAGATGGTATCCAGGCCTGGAACACCTTCGTCTGGCCTTTGCCTTCAGGCCAGCCAGCCTTGCTGGCTATGTCAACAGCGGAGGGCAGGGCCCCCCAAGCTAAGTGAGCTCGAAAAGTCCCCCTCACAAAGACAGCAGACCAGTGACTTGGAGCTCGGCACTTGCCCTCTGCTCTGTGATCCGTCCCGCCTGCTCATCACCTTCTGGAGTTGCTGCCCACCCCAACCCCTCCCAGTTCTTATCTCCCAGTTAAATACAAGACCCCCTAGAACAGATCCTTTTCCCACCTTCTCTCAGATTCTCAGCCCCTCCCTGCCCCTAGTTATTCACAATCCCTCCCATTCCCATGCTTTCTCTCCCTTACACCTGCAACTGCCCCCGCCCATCCTGATGCTTTCCTTCTCCTTACTCATAATCCCTTTGGCTCCAGTATTACCCCTCCCCATTGCCCATCAGCCCCTGGACTGAAATTTTGTCTCCCCATTACCCACAATTCCATCCCCCACAATTCTGATTATTTTCTGTATTACCCACCATCCTCCTACTTTAAATGCTTTTCCTCTCTTCATGGCCCACTAAGTCCCTGGATGTCCCCCCCATTTTCCACACCACCAGCACCCTTCCCTAACCCTTAGTAAAGTTGATATTAGAAACATGAAAGAAATAATATATATACAAATATATAACATTTGTGTGTATGTGTGTGACTTTTTGAGCCTAGTTTCACATTGCTTTCTAGAATAGTTGGGTCAATTCATAATGCCACCAAAAGAGATTATTTTGTTTGCCTTCCTGCAGCTCCTCCAATTGCCAAATGTATTTTCTTTCTTTACAAAATATTTATTTTTAGTTTTCAACATCCACCTTTACAATATTTAGAGCTTTGAAATTTCTCTCCCTCCTTCCCCTCCCCTCTCCCCTAGATAGCATGCAGTCTGATACATGTACAGTAATATTGTTGTGCAGAGAATAAGAGTGAGCCTAGACCTGGGTTCAAGGTAAATTTAGGTGTGGATTTATTGATCAAGCACACAACCACCTGGAGTGTAAACTCAAATTAGGCAGTAATCTTTTGGGGGTACAGACTTGATTATATAGGCTAAAACCACAAAAACCACAATTAGGGAGGGGAGCTAGCTGAAGCCATGATGTACAGAAGCAAAGAACAGCCATTGGTTAAATCTATAGCTCAGGGCTAATTTGGGAATATGGCACAAGGGAACAAGGGTACAACCTTCCTGTGACATGAAGGTCCTTATTAGAACAGGGTAGAAGGCACAGGGTGGAGGGTTGTAGTCAGCTTTCCAGAGCAGGTGGAAGGTCATGGGGTAAAGGGGACTGGAATTCCCCAGAACAGGCTAGGGTTCTGGGTGAAGAGGGTGGGGGCCCTGTTTGGTCAGCAGGACAGGACAAGGTGGTCCCTAGATAAGATCCTTGCACCAAATGAACCTTATACACCATAATGATTCAAGGAGAATATATAAAATGCTGATTAGGGAAGGAGGGCTCAGGGAACTACACCTTGAGCAATATGCCCAGACATGCATTAAGCAGTTTTCAAACCATGACAAAAAGGGGCTTAATGGTGGACTAAAAATCAGGTAGTGTGTAGTGAACTGAGATTTGAGTTTGGGTACAACAATATTAAACATATTTCCACATTAGTCATGTGGTAAAGAAGAATTAGAACCAAAGGGGAAAACCACCAGGAAGGAAAAAAAAAACCCAGCAAAAAAGGAAAAAAAAATAGTCTGCTTCAATCTGCGTTCAGATTCCATAGTTCTTTCTCTGGATGTGGATAGCATTTTCCATCATGAGTCTTTTGGACTCCTCTTAGGTCATTGCATTGCTGAGAGGAGATAAGTCTATCAAAGTGTTGTGGTTGCTGTGTGCAATGTTTCCCTGGTTCTGCTCACTTCATTCAACTTCAGTTCATGCAAGTCTTTCTAGGTTTTTCTGAAGTCCTCCTGCTCATCATTTCTTTTTTTCCCTTTTAAAGTTATTTATTTTTATTTTTTTAAAATTGTATTTATTTATTTTATTTTTTACATCATTCATTTCCATGAGATATTTTAGTTTGCATCATTCATTTCCACAAGATTTTGAGTTACGTATTTTCTCCCCATCTTTCCCCTACCCACCACCCCAAAACAGCCATCCCAGTGTAGTCCCCCTCCCCCAATCTTTTCTCTCCTATGTCTTCCCCCCTCACCCCTCTGACTTTTCAGTAGGGCAGGATGGATCTCCCAACCACAGTGCCTGTGTATCTCCAATTCCAGTTGGATGTAGTTAATAATAATAATAATAATATTTGCATATATAGATATAGATATATAGATATATATTTTTAACATTTGATTATAGAACTTTAGATTCTAGATTCTTTCTCTTCCTCCCTCATC
>JAQQSU010000662.1:0-19339 GCA_028627135.1 Pseudochirops cupreus | reverse complement strand
CCCCCCCCTTGTTCTTTTCTCTACCCTGTCCCTGTCCCTGACCTTTTACAGAAGTGTGAACTTCCCACACCCTGACCTCCCCTGCATCATCCCACCTCTCATCCCCATTCCCCCTACTTTCCGGTGTGGCAAGATACCCAGTTTTAAGTTTATGTCATTCTTCCCTAAGCCAAATTCAAGGAGAGTAAGATTGACCCTTTCCCTTTTGCCTTCCTGTTCTTTCCCTCCAATGTAACAGTTATCCCTTGCCTCTTCTATATGAGATGATTAACCCCATTCTGTCTCTCCCTCGCTCCTCTCATTCTAATCCTCTCCCACCTCAGAATGTCACCTTTTAGAGTATCATCCCTTCCTATTCAATTGATCCTGTGCCATCTGTGTACTCATATATACATATACTCAGATATGTGTTCGTACGCATATATAAACCCTTCTATATAGACATATGTGGATGTATACATATATGTATGTATATATATATATATTATCTTTTCAGTTCTGGTTTTTTCAGCAAGAAGGTTTGAAAGTCCTCCACCTCACTGAATGACCATATTTTCCCCTGGAACACTATACTCAATTTTTCTGGGTAGGTGATTCTTGGTTTTAATCCTAGCTCCCTTGATATCCAGAATATTATATTCCAGGCCCTTCGATCCCTTAATGTAGAAGCTGCTAGATCCTGGGTTCTCCTAATTGTGTTTCCACAGTATTCAAATTGTTTCTTCTTGGCAGCCTGTAATATTTTCTCCTTGATCTGGGGACTCTGGAATCTGGCTATAACATTCCTAGGAGTTTTCTTTTGTGGATCTTTTTCAAGAGGTGATTGGTCCATGACACATCAAAAAACAATAAAGCAAAGTAAAAAATGGAAAATATAAGGAAAAATGTGAAATATCTCAGTAGAAAAAAAATTGACTTGGGAAACAGATCAAAGAGAGATAACTGTAAAAAAGAAATACTTGCAAGGAGATTATAGCAACATATCACACAGATTATACACTATGTCCAAGTAGGATTTATATCAGGAATGCAGGGCTGGTTCAATATTAGGAAAACTATCAGCATAATTGACCATATCTATAACAAAAACAACAAATCCTATGATTATATCAATGGATATAGAAACAAATTTTGACAAAATATAACACCCATTCCTATTAAAAACACTAGAAAACATGGGAATCAATGGAGCCTTTCTCAAAATAAGTGATATCTTAGAAGCCATCCCTATAAAATTAGGAGTGAAGCAAGAATGCCTATTATCACTATTATTTAATATTGTACATAAAATGCTAGATATTTAATGAGACAAGAAAAATAAATTGAAAGAATAAGAGTAAGAAATTAACAAACAAAACTGTCATTTTGGGGACATTATGATGTTATATTTAGAGAACCTGGGAAAATCAACTCAGGAACTGGTTGAAGTTAACAACATTAGTTGTTGAAAGTTGAAATTAACAACTTTAGCAAAGTTTCTGGATATAAAATAAACCCATATAAATTATTGGCATTTTCTATATATTATCAACAAAATCCAAAAGGAAGAGATAGAAAGAGAAATTCCATTTAATATAACTGCAGAGAATAAAGCACACTATTTTCACTATCTTTTTTTTTTATCATTTTTTCTTTTTAATCTGTTTTTTCTTTTACAACATGACTAATATAGAAATATGTTTTGCATGAATGTACAGGTATAACCTATATCAAATTGCTTACCACTTTAGAGAAGGGAGAGTTGAGGTAGGGAGGGATGGAGAAAAATATTAGAAACTCAAAATTTAAAAAAAATATATTGTTAAAATTGTCTTTACATGTAATTGGAAAAATATTATTAAAAACTAAAACAACTTCAGACTACATAAACACATGACAGTATACCTGCTAAAAACCCAGAAATCATATGAATACAATTTCAAAACACTTTTTACACAAATAAAAATAAATCTAAGCAACTAAAGAAATATTTCTTGCATATGGGTAAAGTGAGCCAATATATTAAGATGTCAATTCTACCTATATTAATTTACTTATTCAGAGTCATATTAATCAAACTACCAAAAATGTATTTTGTAGATCAAGGAACAATTAAAACAAAATTAATCTTGAAGAACAAAATGTCAAGAATATCAAGGGCATCAATTGATAAAAATATGTCATAGAACAGTGGTTCTCAACCTTCCTAATGCTTAATACTTGTATGTGGGCATATCTGCATGTGGGTGGACTTGCCTGGAGATGGATAGAGCAGCAATGAATTGGGTCCTAAGACCAGGGGAAATACATGTTTCCCGATGGTCTTAGGCGACCCCTGTGAAAGGGTCATTCAACCCCCAAAGGGGTGGCGACCCATAGGTTGAGAACTGCTGTCATAGAAGATAGCACAGCAATACCAGACTTTAAACTCTATTACAAATCAGTTAACCATCATAACAATCTGGTACTGGCTAAGAAATAAAGTACTAGGTGAGTGGAAGAGATTAGATTGATATACAGTAGTATATAACCATAGTAATTAATTTGGTTTGTGATCAATTAAAGGATCCAAGGTTTGGGGGCAAGAGCTCACTATTTGACAAAAACTGTCAGGGAAAATGGAAAGCAGTTTGGCAGAAACTAGGCAGAGACCAACATCTCACACATTTTACTTACTTGTCAGTTCAAAAGATATGGAGTTTATGAGCAAATGAAAGAGAGGATACAGTATTTTACAATGGACAATTTTGATTAAATAAAATTGTAAAGTTGTATAAACAAAACCAAATTAGTACCAACCTTCTCTGGTGAAGGTCTAATTTCTCAAATATATATGGAACTAATCTAAATATATAAAAATCAGAGCCATTATCCAATTGATAAATTATCATATATATGAAGAAATCAAACGTTAATAGAAACATGAAAAAAATGCTCTAAACTTCTATTAATTAGAGAAATGCAAATTAAAACAATTCTGAGGTACCACCTCACACCTATCAGATTGACAAGCATGACAGAAAAAAAGGAAAAGGACAGGTGCTGGACATACTTATGGAAACACTGGGACACTAATGTACTTTAATGAAGTTATGAATTGGTCCAGTCATTATGGAGAACACTATGGAACTATGCTCCATAACTATTCATCATGCATATCCTTTAACCCAGTAATACCACTACTATATCTATATCCCAAAGAGATGAAAGAAAAAATAAAAGTATATACAAAAATATTTATAGCAACTCTTTTTGTCATGGCAAAAAAATTGGAAATTAAAATAATGTCTTTCAATATGAATGTGATGGAATACTATTGTGGTATAAGAAATGATGAGCAGGATGCTTTCAAAAAGAAAAAAAAACTGTGAAGACTTATAAGAATTGATTCAAAATGAAGTGACCAGAACCAGAAGAACTTTGTACACACTAACAACATACAGTAAGAATGATAAATCGTGAAATATTTAGCTACTCTGAGCTAATACAATGACCTTAGACAATTTCAAAGAACTCATGATGAAAATTATTATCTGGATCCACAGAAAGAACTGATGAACTCTGAATGCAGATTGAAGCATGTTTATTTTTCATTTTCTTTATTTTTTGTTATTTTTTCTTTTTTTTTTTTGTAACATGGCTAATATGAAAATATGTTTTACATCACTTCACATCTATAATTGATATCACATTGCATGCTTCACCACATGTGCTGGAGGGGCTGGAAAGGAGAGAATTTTAAATTCAAATATTATAAAAATGAATGCTAAAAATAAATAATTTTTAAAATGATATTTCATTGATAACCACACAATGTTTAGCGGTTTTAAAAAGTAAAAACAAATGTAGCATAATGCTGACATGGGACAGCAAGAGCAAGAGATGCATAGTTTGAGAAGTCATGAATGGATTCCTTTTGGAGGGAATGCTCATATTGATAAGTATACAAATGCAGTCAGGTACCAAAGAATGGAAATACATACCTGGTACTAGAGATACAAAGTCAACAATGAAAACCTTCTGCCCTTACTGAGATTTGAAAAGTGATATTTAAAATGTAGAGCACTGAAAATGATATAATTTCTCAGAAACCATAAAAAAAATCCAGTCCATCTTCTATTCATCTGTCAGATTAATTTTTCTAAAGTGTAGGTGAGACCATGTCATCTCTCCACAAAAATAAACACCAGTGATCAAATATAAAATCATCTGTTTCTTATTCACAACCAACTCTCATCCTATCTTTCTAGTCTTCTTACACATTATGCCCTTCAGCTTTCTTCTTTCCTTCTTAACTTATCTACTATGTGACACAGTGACTCTGTCCTCCCTGCTTTCCCTCAAACAAGACACTCTCACCTATTCCCACTGACTATCCCCCATTCCTGGAATGCTCTCTCTCCTCGTGTCTACCTCTTGGCTTCCCTGGCCTTCTTCAAGATCCAGCTAAAAATCTCACCTTCTACAAGAAGTCTTTTGTCATCCCTCTAAATTTTATTGCCTTCTTTTGGCTGATTATTTCCAATTTATCCTGTGTATAGCTTGTTTGTACCCAGTTGTTTGAATGTTGTCTTGATTAGACTGAGACTATAAGACATTCTGAAAGCAATACTATCTTTAGTCTTTTTTGCTACCCTTTGTGTTTAGCACAATGCCTGACAGAGTAGGTGCTCAATAAATGTTTATGGACTGTGGAAATAATTGAGGTTAATTTAAAATGCTGTAACTCAGTTGATCAAATAGCTACCTAACAATTTTAAGAGTGCTAAAAAGAACCTAATATAATTATCTGACTTTTGTTATACATATGAAATGGATAAATACATTAATACCTAAGTATAAAAAAAAACCACACTTGAAATACATTTGAAATGACTACACATCTTAGCCTCTGCATCCAGTGGTCTTTGCATTTGTAACAATGACACTTCTAGACATGCAATTACTTCACAATACCACACAACCCAGTGTACAGTTTTAATTCTTAAACATGATGTGCATTTGAGTAACATTTTTAAAGAATCATAATAATATTTCAATGGTAAGAAAAATATTCTTTTAACACTGTAAAATATTCTTTATTGAATCTGTACAACTCTGTATTTATGGGTCATTGTGACTGTTACCTATACAAATGGGATTATGTAAGAACTATGCCACATTGGCTGTTTTGAGACTCTTTCCTATATGGTGCAGGGGAAGTAAGTGAAAAAAAAAATGCTTACACCTCCTCGGAACACCAGAGAACTAATCTGGATTTGGGATATGAATAATGTGTTTAAAATATATCCTGGCTGGTTTACCAAGAATGGCAAATTTTAGATGGGGCAAAGAGTATAATATGGAGACTGAGCAATGGGGGCATAGTTCTTCAGGCAAATGCAATGTCTGCCCACTGTCAACCTGCATGGAGACATAGTGAGCCAATTTCCAAAAATGCATATTTGATGGCATTTTCCCTGGATTCAGAGTATGTGCATATATACACCACTTCCTGGTGGTTTATTGTGTGGTTACAGAAAAACTTTTAATTAGCTGCTGGGGCAGAACTGATTCTACATACAAAAGGCTTGAGTGGAGTAACTCTTTTCTGGAGGCTTTTCAGTGGGGAGGAAGAAAAAATATTGAAAGTCTTTGGGTTGAAGAGAGGTAGTAGTAATGATGGCAATAGCCTGTTGCAGCCAACCACCTCTTCTCCCCACCTAACCACATAATCATACATCAGTACTGCCACCCCTATTTCTTTCTCTGTACTATTTATTCTTTCCTGATCCCAGGCAAATGAGTAGTTAACATGAAATGTTATGACCTTGTGAGATTTAGAAGGTCAGAAGAGCCACCACTGGTTGTGCAAGTAGAGTCCACTGCAGACTATGCTATATTAGATGCAGCAGCCAAATCTAGTGAGGAGCCAGTTCTGAGGAATGACCTGCTTGACTCTGCTCAGCTGTGAATTCATAGAGCAGCTGAGAAGCCAGTCCCATACCAAGGGGCTGACATGTTCATTAGCCATGCCATGGCGGGGAAAATATCTGGTAGTCACCACTCTGAGTCCACTAAAAGGAACTCTTCTTGCTCAAAAGTTTCTTTTTATTTTTGTTAAAAAAAAATTTCAGCTTTCTGTTCATCATTAAAATGACTCAAGGTAATTCAAACTATGATTATACTGCAATTGGATAAACATTATCCCAATCTGAAATGCATACTTATGTAACCATCAGATAATTCTGAAAGTCTTGGTATTACTTGTTTATTACATCTCTCACAGAGTATCACAGAATCCTTAATAGATATTCAGATTAAACTCTTGGGGCAAAAATAAAGAAGGAATGCATCTATCTCATCTTGAGCTTTTATTGGTCTGATTGTCACTTCAGCTTGAAGTGATGGTAATTAATGAAAGTGAAACAAACAGGACTGCTAAAGTAGCAATTGCTTGTTTAAGAAAAAGTTTGGGAAGAAGTCCAGTACACTCAAGGGAAAAAATACTTTTGCAGATTTTGCAGTTTTTAATAGAGCAGATTTGCAGAAATCAAAAGAAACTTTCCCTTTTATTTATAACCTCAGCGTCAGTAAACTGAGACTGATCCACTTGCCCGTGTTCCCCCTTCGCAAATTTTTAAAGCTACATTATTTGCCTTAATATTTGTGTTTCTGTATTGTTTTGTGATAAGCAGAGTACTTGTATCCCACAGAATTAGTAAAAAAGCAAAACAGGAAAAATGAATTTTGTTATAAAAGTTATAGTTGACTCCTCAAATTTTAATCATATAAAATTATGTCAGATTTGATGGTTTATCTATTGTCATTCATAATAATAAACCTCAATTAAATATTAAAAAAGACTAAGAGATTAAAAACAAAGATTACATTGAACAATTCAGACGATGAAGTAAGTATTAGGGAAGTAAGAAAGCAGTGAGTAATTAAGGAAAAGTCTAAAAGGCAAGGAGGCCAAAGAGGAGACAAAAGGCTACACTTGTACTCCTACTTACCCCCAAAACGTTCATTAATTGGTGATTTTAACACTGTGTGTGAAATTTCATGTGCATATGTAATTTAAGCAAAAAAAAAGGCTAAGAACGTTTAGTTTTAAAGGGCTAAGTTATCTTTCATTAGATGTCTCAGAGCACTTCAAAATCACTCATTAATCTGCACAGCATCCTCCTGAGATCAGCAATGCTATTATCCTACGTTAGAACCAAAGAATATTTAACATTCTGAATAAAGGAAAAGCATAATGCTTCAAGGTGAAACACAGAGAGAATTAGGTTAAATGCTAGTGAGTATTTTGTTTCACTTAATAACAAACCCTGATTTCTTAATAAAAATAAATTAATGGATGATGTGCCATTGAAACAAAAATATATTCCTTTTAGCCCCAAAATGTCAATCCCTTCCACTGAAACACCAGTATCATCAAGAAAGCACCTTTAAACTTCACATTATGTTCAGGGCACAACACGTGGGTCTGGGGAAATATAAACACACATCAGGTGTGTTCTCTTCTTTCACGGATCATGAAGTGGGAATATAATACAAGAACAAATAACTATAACAAAAAAATGAAATAGGATTAGTGTTGTATGTTACTTAAAATTTGGCAAAGCACGCTCACAAAAATTTTTACAACAAGCCCTCAGGTTGACTAGTTAAGGCATCATCATTTTATGGATGGAGAACCTGACGCTGAGAAGTTTTATGGCCTGTCAAAAGTTAAATGAAGAATCAACATTGAAACCTTTGTCTTTCAAAATTTTGCGTTTCATTTTATTTTTAAATTACTGTATCACGGTACTGCTTAAGGGGCTTTAACATTTTGGATATGCTTTGCCAACTTAGTAAGTTAGTAATTCTCTTCAGGAGACTTTTTTTTTCTTCTGCATAGCATTCCGTTTAGAGGCGGTGTTCAGATAACAGGCAGAAGTAAATTGCTCTTCTATGGTCACTATGAGCTTTCAAGTAACTTCCATTTCATCACTAACAACATTCACCAGACATCTCATACTTTCTTTCACTCAAAAAACTAATCACTTAAAACAAATGTTGAGGGAGGGAAAAACAATTGAAAAATTGTCTAGGAATTAATGAAAATTTTAAAAGGCAATGATGCCATACCATCGAACAGACAGAAGGCTACACATTAAAAGGAGAACATTAAGTTCGGTGAATATTTTATCTTAGCAGTTTTTAAATGAGTTCTGTGTTGTTTCAATTACCAAGTGTAGATAGAGTTTCATTCATTATGCAAAAGTGATGCAAATCTAGGTCTTTTAAATTATATAACTTATATTTCAGGGGGGGAAAAGGTCAACCGTGATTTTATTAGCAGGATGGGACTCTGACCTTTCTAGTTACTTATTACTATTTAACCCCCCCCCCCCCATTAGAATTTGGTAAAGAAAATGAACCAACTGAAGCTACAAAATAGTTTTACAGTATACAAGTACATCCCAATAACATACATGAAAATATAAGATTACAAAATCAAATCTAATAATAATATTTGGCTAGGATTAATATTGTAAAGGAGTACTACAGAAAATCAAGTGGCTATTTTATATTATAGTAAATTATTTAACCCTTTTCATATTCCTATTTATGCTTTTTGTATATCTGGACTTTTAAATTTTAGTTTTGTATATATTTTGGCAAACTTCTACCTTCCAAAGTCCTAGATCTATATAAATTTCTAAAGGTGGGGTGGGTAATTTCTTTTTTCTTTCACTAGATGCTAACAGAGCTATAGACAGATTTCAATCTTCCGTGATAAGTAAGTCATAAGACATAGACATCTAATCTTGACACAATGATTCATGCAACTATAAGTCTGGGTTTTCTTTCCAAAGCTGTATCCCAAATTGCTTTCTTTATTTTTATATTAATACTTTTTTGTTTTCAATAATTATATATATATATACATAAAATAACTACATTACATAATTAAATTATACTTCATAGTCATATTTTTTCCATATCTACCTATAGTTTTCAAGAGTTCCAAATAAATGGACTAGGGTCATTTTTCTTTATCTGGCACACTTAGATTTTTTTTTTAACAGGAGTGTGTTTTTACTCTGGATCTTTCTTTAAGTTGAAATTCTAAAAATTATACCTTTCTGAAAAGCTACTCTAAGAAACACCATTTATATGTCATTTTCAGACATTCTCATAGTTTATCTAGAGCAATATAGTATTAAATGCTTAACTTATATCATTTTCAACACTTTTAGACAGATAGCCAATAATAACATTGACCGTCATTTGAAATAAAACTACATTAGCTCTTTTGGTAGACATTTTAAAAAGTGAGGTAAAATCGTGCCTCTTACATTTCCTTCCATGATGAAAATGAAATTTATTCAGGACCAAGCTTATCATATAAAGTGGTTTTTCTTGTTTCTCAAATTTAAAAAAGCTTTTCTTTTTTAAATGAATCTGAAATTGAAAGACGACTGATTTATGTCATTAGAGATCAAAGTCATATGTTTGTTTGAGTAGAAAGATTGAGTTAATTAAGGATCTCATTTTTTCATTATGTAGATTCTGTTTCTGAGATATTTATTTGTGTCCTTTTGGAAGTAGGGTCCAGAATAAGCGCTGTAACCTTTTATTTAATGTTTTCTTGTTTTGTTTTGTTTTTTTCCTGCAGCAAAAGCAGAAAAATGTCTTTTTTTAAAGAGCATGTAGCCTCAATATGTATATTTTCAAGTATTTATAAGATACTACCATGCTGATAATTATGTACGCTATAAAGCTAATAAAATGTTAACAAGAGCAGGTAGTACTGTGATAGCAGATTAGTGGCATTCTAACTGAACCCTCTCAACACTCCCCTTCAAACATCTTTAAAATACTACACCTCAAATCACATTTTGGAGTGGAAGAGCCAAAAAAAGTTAGGTTGCAACATTTACCTGACCTAAGAAAATTTAGTAAGTTGAAAGGAAATCCAACGTATGTGGCAACAAAACCAGTGGCCAGAGCAGCAGCAGAATTTTCAGAAGCTCTCAGCCCAGAGATAGTAAGGAGGTTGGAAAACTGAGGAGAAAGAAATTGCAGGGAACTCTGCTGGCACTAGGTACAGCTGGTACTGATTAGCAACTCTATTATACATACACCATTCTGGTTCTACATTCCAGCTTGAAAGGAGTGATTGGTGATTAGTCACAAGGGAGAAGGGGATCTATATACAGTTACAAGGCAAAGGGAATGCTGTTTCTTGGGGCTGCAGAGGACCAGAAGGTTTTCCTGGGTAAAGACTAGAGTATAGACCAGGAGAATAGTGATCATACATCTCCCAAGATCACACCACCTTGGAAGTATAAAAAACCTGTAAACCTCTAGAATTTCTAGAAATAGAAGCACATACACACACGCACACATGCACATACACATGAAATCTGAAGCTTGAGAGAGGGCCTCCCCACTCTCATGCGAGCAGAGCCCAATTTTATCATAAAATTCAAAGTCAAGAAATAGTGTGAAAAAGTGAACAAACAATATAAAAGAATTTGACCAGGCAGGGAAGACCAAGATATAAACACAGATGAAAACCACATGAAAACAGCTACAAGCAAAGCAGCAAAGAAAAATTCTCATTGGACCTAACCACGACAATAATTCCTAGAAGAGTTAAAGAAAGAAATAAGAGTGATAGAAGAGAAGCAGGGAAAAGAAATTAGAGTGATGCAAAAATATTTTGAAAAAACAATTAACAGCTTGGTAAAAGAGTCACAAAAATTACTGAAGAAAACAGTACCTTAAAAAACAGCATTGGCCTAATGGAAAAAAAAAAAAAACAAAACACCATAGAAAAGAATTTCTTGGGGTTGGGGGGTAGGGGAGTTGTGAGAGTGAAGATGGCAGAGTAAAATCAAGAATTTGTCTGAGCTCCCACCCCAAACATCTCTAATACCTGTAAAATATGCTTCTAAACAAATTTGAGAGACACAAAACCCACAAAGTGACAGAAAGAAACAAATTTCCCACTGAAGACAGCCTGGCAGGCCATCAGGAAGGGTGTATTGTATGGAGCTGAGAGCTGAGCCCAGTCCCACATTAGCCGCACAGGCCCAGACCCAGGGCAGCCCTGACCAGCAGCACAAAGCTGCCTGAGCAAACCTCAAGAGAGTAAATCACCAGCAGCTATGATGGTTTCCAGACTTCTCAACCCATTAATGCCAAAGACAAAGTAAAAGGTCTGTGGGAAACTCTGTTAGAACTGGGTGACTAAAGAGTACAGTCTGGCCCCTGCCCCTGGGGCAAGCGATGGTAGAGATACCACATATGCAGCTGGTTCCCTGTGGCTGCCTCTAGAGCTCCTGGCCTACAGATCCTAGGGGGACCAAGTGACCATTCAGAGGGTAATTGCTCTTGCTTTAACCTGCTTGAATCTGGATCCCAGTCTTGGGTGGTGGTCCTGAGGTGTGTGGCCAGTGTGCCAGAGCTTGGGGTGACTATAAAGAGGGCACTCCTGGCAGCTCTGAAACACCCAGTAATTTGGGACACAGCTCTCTCTACTCTGGAAACAGAGTTCTACCATGGCAAAGAGCTCAAAAGTCAAATAATTGGCTGGCAAGATGAGAGGAAACACAATCAGACCATAGAATCCTTTCTTGGGTATAAAAAGGATCAAAACATGGAACTGGAAGAAGTCAATGAAGTCAAAACTCCTGCATCAAATGCTTCCAAGAAAAATATGAACTGGTTATAGGCCATGGAGCAACTCAAGAAGGATTTTGAAAAGCAAGTAAGAGAAGTGGAGGAAAAATTGAGAAGAGAAATGAGAATGATGTGAGAAAATCATGAAAAGTGAGTGAACAACCTGACTGAAGAAAATTACACTTTAAAAAAATAAACTAACTCAAAAGGCAAAAGAGGCCCAAGAAGCCAACGAGGAGAAGAATGCCTTAAAAAGCCAAATTGGTCAGATGGAAAAGGAATTTCAAAAACTCACTGAAAAGAATAATTCCTTCAAAATTAGATTAGAGCAAATAGAAGCTAATGACTTCATGAGAAATCAATATACTATAAAACAGATCCAAACAAATGAAAAAATAGAAGGCAATGTGAAATATCTTCTTGAAAAAACCATTGACCTGGATAGATCCAGGAGAGATAATTTAAAAATTATTGGACTGCCTGAAAGCCATGATCCAAAAAAGAATGTGGAAATCATCCTTCAAGAAATTCTCAAGGAAAATTGCCCTGATATTCTAGAACCAGAGGGAAAAGTAGAAATTGAAAGAATTTAACAATCACCTCTTGAAAAAGATAGCAAAAAGAAAATGCCTAGGAATATCATAGCCAAATTCCAGAATTCCCAGGTGAAGGAGAAAATATTATAAGTTGTCAGGAAGAAACAATTTGAGTATTGCGGAAACACAATGAGGATAACAGAAGATCTAGCACCTTCTACACTAAGGGATCGGAGGACTTGGAATATGATATTCTGGAGGTCAAAGGAGTTTGGATTAAAACCAGGAATCACCTACCCAGCAAAACTGAGTACATTTTCAGAGGAAAATATCGTCATTTAATGAAGTAGAGGACTTTCAAGTATTCTTGATGATAAAACCTGAGCTGAACAGACAATTTGACTTTCAGATACAAGAAGCAAGAGAAGCATGAGAAGGTAAACAAGAAAAAGAAATCATAAAGACCTTATTAAAGTTGAACTATTTACATTCCTACATGGAAAAACAATAATTGAAACTCATAAGAATTTTCTCAGTATGAGAATAGTTGAAGGGAATGTATGTATGTATGTATATATACATATATCTGTATGTATAGGAAGGTGCATGTATGTATAACTACATATGTGAGTGTGTGTATATGTATGTCTATGTATACATAGACAGAGGGCATAGTATCAGTTGAATAGGAAGGAATGATGTCTAAAAAATAAAATTAAGGGGTGAGAGAAGAACATATTGGGAGAAGGAGAAAGGGAGAGACAGATTAGGGTAAATTATTTCATATAAAAGAGGCAAGAGAAAACTGTTACAATGGAGGAGCAGGAAGGTGAAAGGGAATGGGTCAACCTTACTCTCATTGAATTTGGCTTAGGGAAGGAATAACATACACATTCATTTGGGTAACCTACCCAAGTTGGGGGGTAGGGGGCAAGAGCATAAGAGAGGGGATGATAGAAGGGAGGGCAGATTGGGGGAGAGGGTAGTTAGAAGCACATACTTTTGAAAAGGGACTGGGTCAAAGTAGAAAGTAGAATAAGTGGGGGCAGGATAGGAGAATATAGTCTTTCATAATATAACTACTATGGAAACACTTTTTGTAATTACACATGTACAACCTATATTGAATTGCTTATCATCCCAGTGGGGGTGGGTGAGGAGGGAAGAAGGAAATCAAAATTTTAAAAACAAGGGTTAATTTTTTTTTTTACATGAAACTGGGAAATAAGATATATAGGCACTGGGATATAGAAATTCATCTTGCCCTACTAGAAAGTTAGAGGGGGTGGGGGAGGATATAAAAGAGAGAGTATATTGGGGAAGGGATATTCAGTAGGCTTGCTATCTTGGGGTGCAGGCAGGGGAAAATGGGGAGAAAATTTGTAATTCAAAAACTTGTGCAAATGAATGTTGAAAACTAAAAATAAATTTAAAAAAGAAAAGAATTTCTTAAAAAAAAATAGAATTGACCAAATGGGAAAAAAAAGGTTCAATATCTTACTCAAGAATATAATTGTTTAAAAATTATATTTGGGAAAGGGTCAGCTAATGACCTTATGAGACATCAAGAGACAATAAAACAAAATCAAGGGATGAAAAAAATAAAAGAACATGTGAAATATCCCATTAGAGAAACAAATGACCAGGAAAATAGATGGAGGAGAAATAATTTTAAAATTACTGGACTACCTGAAAGCCATGATCAAAGAAAGAACCTAAACATCATATTTTAGGAAATTATCAAGGAATATATATCTTATCCAGAAGGTAAAATAGATATTGAAAGATTCTACAGATCACCTCCTGAAAGAGATCCCAAAATGAAAACTCTCAGTAATATAAATTCCAAAGTTCCTATCTCAAGGAGAAAATATTGCAAACAGCCAGAAAGAAGTCATTCAAATATCATGGACCCAGTCAGGATCATGCAAGATTGAGTGACTTTTATGTTAACAGAACAAAGGGCTTGGAATCTGATATTCCAGAAAGGAAAGGAACTAGGATCACAACCAAGAATAAATCACAACCCAGCAAAATTGACCATAATCCTTCATAAATGATTATTTAATGAAATAGAGGATTTTGAAGCATTCCTGATGAAAAGATCAGACCTGAATGGAAAATTTGACATTCAGACACAAGACTCAAGGAAAACATAAAAATGTAAACATGAAAAAGTAATCATAAGATTGTCAATAATTTTAACTTTTTATGTTCCTATATGGGGAGATGATTCATCTAACTGCTAAGAACATTATCGTTATCAGATCATAGACAGAGGGTATGGGAGTGAGTCAGTTATTTTGTAATGATATCCAAAAACAAATGAAGGGGTGAAAATAATAATTCACTGGATGTAGGGGGAAGGTAGAGGTAGAATGGGGAAAATATCTCACATAAAAGAGGCATGCAATGAAGAGCTTTTAAATTGGAGGGCAAAATGAGGGGGGAACACTAATTCTTGAACTCATTCTCATTGGAATTAATTCAAAGAGGAAAGAATCTATATACACATTCAAGTGTCTATAAAAATCCATGTTACCCAGTAGTGAAATAGGAGAGAAAAAGGATAAAAAAAGTGTGTGGGGAGGGGAGGATGATAAAGAAAGAGGACAGACAGATTAGTGGCTAGAGTGGTTAGAAGCAAAACAGACTTTTGAGGAGTAACAGGATAAAAAGAGAGAGAAGAAACAGAAGAAAATGGAATAGAGGGATTTTTTTTTTCATAACTGTGAATGTGAAGGGGATAAGCTCATACATAAAATGGAAGTGGATAGCAGAACAGATCAGAAACCATAATATAATTATATGTTGTTTACAAGATACACATTTGAAACAGAAAGATACATACACAGAGTTAAAATAAATTGCTGGAGGAGAATCTAATATGCTTTAGCTAACCCATAAAAATACAGGGGTAGCAATCAAGATCTCATACAAAGCAACAGCTAAAATCAACCTAATTAAAGAGGAAAATCTGGGAAACTATATCTTGTTAAAAGGTACCATAGAAAAATAATATAAAGAAAATTTAGAGCAAGTTTCTCTGATAAAAGACTCATTTCTCAAATATATAATGAGTATAGAAATGAGTCAAAATAATAAAAGCAAGATCCATTCCCCACTTGATAAATGGTCCAAGGATATAAACAGGCTGTTTTCACGAGAAGAAATCAAAGCTATCTACAGTTATATAAAAAGATGTTCTAAATCACTATTGATTGGGGAAAAGCAAAGTAAGACAACTCTAAGATAGCTCCTCACATTTATCAGAAATAACAAATTCTGTAGGGGATGAGGGAAAATAGGTACAATAATAAACTGTTGGTAGAGTAGTAAACTGGTCCACCCATTCTGGAAAATAATTTGGAACTAGGCCCAAAAGGTATAAAATCATTGCATACCCCTTTACCTAGCAATATCACTATTAGGTCTGTATGACAAGAATATCAAAGAAAAAGGGAATAAAAGGCTCTCTCTCTCTCTCTCTCTCTCTCTTTTTCTCTCTCTCACCTTCTCTCTCCCTTGCTCTCTCTTGCTCTCCCCCCATATACATACATACATACATATATGTTTGTGTTTTTTTGTGTCTCTATGTATTTATGTATATGTTCTTTTTGTGGTGGCAAAGAATTGGAAGTCAAAGGGATGCTCATCAACTGGGGAATGACTGAACAAGTTGTGGTAAATGATTGTGATGGAGTACTATTGTGTTATAAGAAATAATGAGGGGGTGGGTGGTTTTAGAAAAACACAAAGCTATATGAATTGATGCAAAGTGAAGTGTGAGAAGAACTGGGAGATCATTGTGCACAGTAACAGCAATGTTGTAATGATAATCAACTGTGAAAGACTTGGCTACTCTGAACAATACAATGATTCAAGTTAGTTCCAAAGAGTTCATGATGAAAAAATGCTATCCACCTCCACAAAGAGAACTGATAAACTCTGAGTACAAACTGATCTATAATTTTCTTTTTTTCTTGATTTTTCTTGCTTCTCTTTGCAATTAGAAATACTTTTTGAATGATTTAACGTGTATGATTGTTATCATGTTGTTTGTCTTCTTAGTCAGTGGTAGAGAGAATGGGAAGGGGGAAGGGAATTTGAAACTCAAAATTTTAAAAAGAAAAGAATTGTTAAAAATAAATGCTAAAATTTTTAAAAGATTTTTAAAAACAAAAAACACTAAAAAGAGGAGATGAAGATGAAATTTTTGATATAGGGAATAGTGAACTACTGGAGCTTATTAAATAGAAAACTGATATCACTTTTGTAGCTTAGTGAAGGAAGGATAGATTGGGAAAAGACTGAAGTGATGAGATCAATTAGGAGATTTTTAAAACAGTTCAGGTAAGAGCTTAGACTAATGATCTTCTAGGAGTGGTGAACAGATGAGAAATGGACTGTTGAGAGTCAAGGGTAGGTTGGTTTGTGGTGGAGACAAGCACCAGAGACTGGCTATTTCAGCAAAGGTCAGCCTTCAAATGGTTCATTACACACCCTTTGGAATCAGGTCACAATCTCCTTGGACTGATAAGCCTAGAAGCCACTTTGTGGACCATTAAAATAAAGGGTCTAGTTTCCTTTCACTATGTTCAGTTTACTATTGGTATTTGATTCTGTTAGAATCGCCAGATACAGGACCTTTTTCCATTCAGAAAGACATCAGAAAAAAAAACAACAACTCCTCTTTCTATCTCTTGAGGTTTTACTAATAACATGCCTTTCTGGATTCGATGAGAAAAATGTTGATAAGAATCCATATATTAAAAATATGCATTTTAAAATTCTTTATTGCCTCATTTACAGAGGTTTGCTTCCTATTTACACCCAAGAGCTGTTCGTTTAGAACAGGCCAGCATAACATTCTACAGTATGCTGCTTGCAGCCCAACAAAGGATTTCTGGTCCCCTCAAAAAATATAGGGTTGTCACTGATCATGTTCCTGGTTGTCATTGCACATGCTACAGTTTTTGATATGACCTGCGGCAACCAACCATTCTCAGTCTTTTTCTAGTCTAACCTATCTGGGGCCAGAAGTTTACAAGTCGTACAGGTCTGATTTAAAACCCTGAGCTCCAGAAAAATCCACATATCCTGGGGGAATAAGGCTCTAGAAATAGAACCGGTATAAAACTGTCCCCTAGAAGTGTAGGGGCAGAAGCTACACCGGTTGCATGTAGAAAAAGGAGATGGAAAGATGCTAATAAACATGCAGATTCCTCAGTGTAAATAGTCTATCTCTGAATCATTGGTAATTATTTATAGAAGAGTAATGTGGGAAGGTTCTTTCTCTATTTCTTAAGCATTTATCTTTATCAACCAAATAATTTTTACTTAAATTATTGAATTAAATCTCTTTTAACCCTTTAAAAACTTTATCCTCTCAAAACCACTGAATACACACTGGGAAAATTTAGTTTTGGGGTCTATCTATGTGAGGAAAGCTGGGATGAGAGGATTATTAAATGTGGGGTGCATGTTACTTCATCTGTGCGTTCTCTTCTCCTTTAATAGGATCTGTAGTCTTTAAGTGAAGGACAGTGGGGAGGGGTGTTCTGTGAGTGTCAATGGGATGGATGGAATAATAATGGAACAGGAGCTCTAACATGCATAATACTATTGGAAATTATTCGGTTTCTAAATTTTTCAATTGATCAACACAGCAGCATGCATTTCTCAAGTGTCTACCAGATACTACATTTGGCATTGGGAATGTTAATATAAAACTAAAACAGTGCCTGCTTTCAAGAAGTTTATATTTCCCAAGAGAGTCAACACACACACACACACACACACACACACACACACACACACACGCCAATTGTGTATGTGTGCATCTGTCTGTGTAGAAGACTAGAGAGACTCAAGGTAATATGGTGGGGAAAGGAAGGAAGGAAAGAAGTATTTATAAAAAGCCTACTATGTGCCAGGCACTCTGCTATGCATTTTTAACAAATATTATCTTATTTCATCTTTCCAACAACCCTGCAATGTAGGTGCTAATATTATCCTCATTTCACAGCTGAGAAAATTGAAGTAGTAAGATCGTTCAGTGGCTTGCCAAGTGTGGCACAGCTAGTAGATCTGTGGGAGGATTTCAACTCATGTAATGCTGATTACAGCAACAGTGCTCTTTCCACTGAGCCATAAGATATTTCAAAATGGGGTGAAGAGGGAAATAACCCCTGATATGACCAGAACAGGACTTCTTAAATATATAGAGAACAATGTTTTTTCCTCTCTCAGTTTAGCAATAAATGTTGTTCATATTAACTCATCTTAAAGCCTAAATATTTCATGACTCCACAGGCATAGGAATAAGTCTGTTACCATATAACTTAAGCATTATGGATTCTAATAAATAATATATGTATGTGATTTATAATCATAATAATTAGTAATTATTGTTTTAAATTATTCAAAGCACAATACTTTTTTTTAAATCTCATTTGGTACTAACAAACCTTTGAGGTAGGTGTTACTACGTTTCTCAATATGAGACTGAAGCTAAAAGCAGTTAAGTGACTTGTTGCCCAGGTTCACACAGCTAGTAAGTGTTTGAGGTAGGATTTTAATTCAGGACTTCCTGGTTTCAAATCCAGCATTCTATACAATACCATCCAGTTGCCTCAAACTCTTATTACCTCAAATTAAGTTATCTTCAGTATGATTTAGTCTTCAAGATAGTCAGAGTTACTTGATAAATAAATATATCTGAACATTTACATTTAATCTCTAAAATTCTCCTCATCCCCTTAGTTATTAGTATTTTTGCCCCTCTCAAATTATGAGACATAAACTCACAGAAACATATAAACAGGCACACATACACACAGACATAAACACATTTGCTTTTATTAGCTTGTGAGCTCTTTGAAAGCAGGGACTGTCACCTTCTGCCTTACTTTGTACACGCAGTCATTAGCACAGTGACGGGCACATCATAGACTATTAATAAATTTTTTGTTGACTGCTTTCAAGTTTGTAGACCCTCAGTAGCATATAAGTTCCATTAAGGCAAGCACTGTTTCATTTTTGCCTACAGTGCCTATCAGGTAGCATTTGGCCTTGTGCCTATCAAATATATTTCTTGGATTGGATTGGAATGTATTAGATATGCTACATTTCCTTCAGAACAAATCAACTATTCCTTG